>JAPYYM010000279.1:0-14895 GCA_028534135.1 Potos flavus
CAGTTTGATTTTTAAGTCTTTTCCAGTGTTTTAGGGTTTTCCTTCTTTTTTCTTTCTTTTTTTTTTTTAAATCATTTATTTATTTATTTGTCAGAGAGAGAGAGTGAGAGTAAAGAGTGAGTGAGCACAAGCAGGGGGAGCGGCAGGCAGAGGCTCCCTGCTGAGCAGGGAGCCCGATGCGGGACTTGATCCCAGGACCCTGGGATCATGACCTGAGCTGAAGGCAGACGCTTAACCGACTAAGCCACCCAGGCGTCCCTTTCTTTTTCCTTTCTTTCTTTTTTCGTTTTGTAAGATTTTGTTTGTGAATAATCTCCACACCCAACGTGGGGCTTGAACTCACATCCCTGAGATCAAGAGTTGAATGTTCCACCAACTGAGCCAGCCTGGTGCCCTTTCCTTTTTATTTCAATTTGGCCCTTTAGCTTTTCCTTCTTGTACTTTTCAGTCTCCTCTGTTAGTCTTTTTCTAACTCTACTTGGAGAGTAGAATTTCTTTCTAGCTTCCGGAATTGACAGCTTAGCTCAATTATGTTCACTCTTTCTTTCTTTCTTTCTTTCTTTCTTTCTTTCTTTCTTTCTTTCTTTCTTTCTTTCTTTCTTTCTTTCTTTCTTTCTTTTTTAAAGATTTTGTTTATTTATTTGACAGAGAGAGAGAGAGATTGCAAGTAAGCAGAGAGGCAGGCAGAGAGAGAGAGGGGGAAGCAGGCTCCACGCTGAGCAGAGAGCTCGATGCGGGGCTTGTTCCCAGGACCCTGAGATCATGACCCAAGCTGAAGGCAGAGGCTTAACCCACTGAGTCACCCAGGCGCCCCAAGGTCACTCTTTCTTATGGTGGTGGGGTGTGGTGAGTCTCTGCGGTCATAATCACCCACCCCTCATCATTTCCTGATGTCCCAGTTGTGTGCCTGTCCCAGTCCTGCCATAAGGGATTCTCAGTCTGGGAACTGATCTTCCTAAGAACTGTCTTTCTCGGTTGTTCCCATCTAGCCTAACCTGAGTGGAGGGTGGCAGCAGGAGACCGCTCACAGGAGCTGACCTGTTGATCTCTGTTTGTATCAGCTCCCCACTTTGTCCAGGCCTGGCTCTGCCGTGATGTACCCTGCTATCTCCGGCGGGGAATGGGCTTGCACTACTGCTTTCCGTCCTACAGTGGAAAGTCTGGGTAGGGTGTAAGGATGGGCCAGGACATTAGACCTCAGAAAAGGCACAGCTAGAAAACTCTAACCTGGCCCTAGTTCCCTCTGAGCTTCCTTGTACTTTCCCACACACTAGGACCCAAATCACCATCTGTTGTTTCAGTGTTTTTCTATATTTTATATTTAGTTCTAGGATCCATCAACTTTCTACAAAGTACCTGTGGCTCTTCTAGGATTGGTTTTCAGGAAGGGGGCCAGTCGCTGTCTTGGCTTCCTGGCTTGCCTTGTACTTAGGAATTGAACCTGATACGGAGATTCAAGATGTTTGGGTTTAAAGATCATAGTAAGTATACATGATATGTAGTAATCAAACCTAACTGGGTAGAGGTGCAGCAGTTGTACCTTTAGCTGGTTAGAGAATGAGAACTGCCAAGGACTGGCAGAGAATGGAAGCCTGAAGCTCTTGGTGTGATTTTGACATCTCTGCTTCTCCATCACAGTTGTGATCCCATCTTCCTCTAATCTCTGTCCTGAGGAGCATAGTACCCTCCCTCTTCTGCTCTCATATAGGTAGCGGTGCTGCTTTGTAGCTCTTCTGCCCACCAACATTTCCCATTAATCTTGATTTATACAATCCTCTGATTCTGGGCTGTGTGGATATGCTTATCTTCTCTTGTCTGTTTGGTAGAAAATCTTTTTGATCCTGTGTTTAACACGTAGTGTTGGATATTCCTGGTTGGCCTGCTCTGTGAGCCAGCTAAACAGTCTACTTTAAATTAAACTCAAGAAGTTTTGGGGGCGCCTGGGTGGCTCAGTGGTTTAAAGCCTCTGCCTTCAGCTCAGGTCATGATCTCAGGGTCCTGGGATCGAGTCCCGCGTCGGGCTCTCTGCTCAGCGGGGAGCCTGCCTCCCCCCCTCTCTCTGCCTGCCTCTCTGCCTGCTTGTGATCTCTCTCTCTCTGTGTCAAACAAATAAATAAAATCTTAAAAAAAAAAAAAAAAAGAAGTTTGGGAAGTTTGCGTGGCATGCTTTTTCACAGAAAACCACATCCTTGAATGAAGAATTTAAATAATAAAGAACATAAGAGCCATAGTGGTCTCTATCGGACTTAAACTCTGTTGCATCACTTGACCTTAACCAGAGGTGGGGTGAGGGAGGGAGGTGTTAAAAACCACAATTTTAGGAAATGCCTCTGGCTAGATTAAATTAAGCTAGGTAGAGAGGTCCTCACATTGAAGTTTTCTCTGTACATCTATGAGGTACATCTATTTGAATATCCCACTGACAAACAAAAGGAGTCAGAAAAAATGATCTTATTTCCTTCATGCATCTGTCTCTTAGCTTTCCTGTGATCTTTCATGATTCCTTCATTTTTTAGTTCCACCACCTTGAAACTTCATTCGTTTTAACTCTGAGCATTTCTTTGACTATGTGTTTCAAATTTCTCTTTATTTTGAATGCCACAACCCTAACTTACTGCCCTCTCAAAAATATGCAGATCTTTCAGACTTTCAACTACACTATGCTATGCAGAGTTAATAAATAATAGTAATTGTCAACATCAACAGAGCTGACGTTTATCAAGTTCCGACTTCTAATGCTTTATATCCACATTCATATATCCATATCCTGCTAAAACAAGGACTGTGCTTGGTTCTTGTATATAGAAAGTTCCAGGGAAGATGCAGTTAACATTTATTGACATGTAGTATTCTAGGTACTTTAAGTAGTCATTTATTCCTTATAGTGCAAGTCTTGGAAGTAGTTACTATCTCAGTTTTACATATTTAAAAACTGAAGCTTAGAAAAGTTAAGGGACTTGACCAAGGTGGCAGAATTATAATTCTAACCGAGAATTTTCTAACTTCGAAATACATGTGCTTTCTGCTATTCCCCACTGCCTTCCAAAAACTGTGTCTGTCATGGTACATTTGGTCTGCAGATGCTCAGTGAGACTTGCGTGCCGTGCCCTGAGCGCACAGTCTCACACCTTTCAGATCTAGATCCTGCTCTCCCAAGTAGAGATACGACATAGACCAGTAACTGTAATTCAGAGGAGACAAGTGTCTTGAGTGAAAGGTCTGGGTAAAGCGCCAGGGGGCTTTAGAAGGGGGAGAGTTTATTTTAGACTGAGAAGTTCAGAGGGTAGACGTGCTGGGAGAACTGCCCTTGGAACTGGATTTTGACGCATCGGTGGGGTTTGCCTGTGGGAACCAAGAACTTTCTTTTCAAGGAGGAGAAATGGCTTGAGCAAATAATAGAGATGGAAGGTGCAGTGTGTGTGATTGTGAGCTTCTTGAAGGAGCCCCGAAAAGTATACTTTAGAGAAATTCTCTGTATACTTATTTTTAGGAGACATATAATGTGAAAATGTTTCTTTTTTTTTTCTTTTTTTTTTTTAGCTTACAAGTGAGCATGAGTCTTCTAATGATTAGTGAGAATGTAAAACTGGCCCGTGAGTATGCACTGCTGGGCAACTATGACTCTGCAATGGTGTATTATCAGGGAGTTCTTGACCAGATGAACAAGTATCTGTATTCAGTCAAAGATGCCTATCTCCAGCAGAAGTGGCAACAGGTGAGAACCGTGGCTGCTGTGTGACCGAATGACTTAAGCACGCAGAAGAGAAGACTTGAAGAGATTGTCAGTGCCTTTGGCAGTTATACGTGAAGAGTGTGTGGTTTGTTACATGGATTTGTATATCATGTTACTTGAAATTTAATTTATCATATTAGTAATAGTCCATATTCACTGTCATCAGTATTGTGAGTTCTACTCAGTTATGGTTGTTGGAATCTAATAGATTAAAAAAAATAATGGTTTTGATGGTTTTTTCTACATCACACTTTTTTACCTGGTAAAATTAGAATTGACTTTATTAAGCCATTGTTGAAACTGCAGATGACAGCTGAATGTCATGGCTGCGGGATCCTCTGTAGAATATGCTAAAGCAGACCATATTTGAATCCCATATGAGGAATGTTAGTCACTGAGACCGATAGAAATTTACAGATGGAAAGTGTGGAAGTTATAAGGCCACCTGAAGGTGGCATTTCTAGCAAGGTTAGCTACATCAGAGGAAAGAAATGTTAACAGAATTTAATAGTCTTTGTGCGCTGGTCTTCTCGGTAGAGTGTTATCCCTCAGATTCTACTAAACTGCTTTTTTGATAGTATTCCATTTTTGTACTTAATTTCGGTTCTTTTTTTTTTAAGATTTTAAAAATTTATTTATTTGAGAGAAAGACAGTGAGCACATGCAGGGGGAGTTGCAGGCAGAGGGAGAGGGAGAAGCAGGCTTCCTGCTAAGCAAGGAGCCCAATGTGGGACTTGATCCCAGGACCCTGGGATCATGACCCAAACTGAAGGCAGCCCATTTACCCAACTGAGCCACCCAGGCACCCTATACTTAATTTCTTTAAAAGAAGGAAATGTCCTACCTCTTTGAACTTAAACCTTTCCCCTAAATCTGCCTCTGTATATCCCTTACATTACCAGAAGATGAAAGTATTTTATTTCATAAAGAGTCTTAAATTTGTCACTGAAAGACTTATGTTTGTTGGCTGGAGACTATTTTTAAAGTAGACTCCACACCCAGCATTTAGCCCATGGTGGGGCTGGAACTCACAACCTGAGATCAAAACCTGAGCTGAGATCAAGAGTTGGAGCCACTCAGGCACCCCGGTAGGCTGGAGACTTTTATTTTAAAAGTCTAAGCTTTTTTTTTTTTCCCCTATAATATTTATTTATTTATTTGAGGGGGGTGGGGCAGGAGGGAGAAGGGCAGAGGGAGAGAGAGAATCTCAAGCAGACTCCCTGCTGGCCACCTGGGTGGCTAATTGGAGCCAGATGTGAGGCTCAGTCTCAGAGCCCTGAGATCTGAACCAAAATCAAGAGCCCGACACTCATCCAACTAAGCCACCCAGGGGCCCCTATTTATTTATTTTTAGAGAGTAGAGTACACAGGCAAGTGGAGAGGGGAAGCAGACTCCCTGCCAAGCACAGAGCCTAACACAGGGCTCGATCCCACAACCATGAGATCATGACCTGAGCCAAAACCAGGAGTGGGACACTTAACCGACTGAGCCACCCAGGCACCCCAAAGTCTACACTTTTTTTGTAAAGATACTTAAATCGTTTAATTTTAAAACCAAACATTACCAACTTTATTTCAATATTTTATATATAGTTTGTAAATTGAGTCGAGAATGCTTAAAAGCTTGTTTGTATGTGAATTGTGGCATTTATCATCTGAAGCCATATTTTTCAAACTGTGGGTTTCAGTTCATTAATGAGCTATGAAATTAGCACATTCTCCTCACCATTTTAAAAGTCCAGTTGGGGCGCCTGAGTGGCTCAGTCGTTAAGCGTGTGCCTTCAGCTCAGGTCATGATCTCAGAGTCCTAGGATCGGGCCCCTCATTGGGCTCCCCACTCTGCAGGAGGCCTGCTTCTCCCTCTCCCACTCCCCCTGCTTGTGTTCCCTCTCTTGCTGTGTCTCTCTGTCAAATAAATAAATAAAATCTTAAAAATAAATAAATAAATAAAATTTAAATAATAAATAAAAGTCCAGTAACATAGCATAAAAACCATCAAAGAAGCAATTTACAAAAGGATTATTTTTATCAAAATTTCCAAAAGAAAGTTATAGCTAACTTCAATATTATGCAGTTTGAGTACAAACCATAAGTTAGTAACATGGTTTAATTGGTCAGAATATTTAATTCATTTTGTCTTGCAATTGAAAATAAAAACTTAATGAACCTTTTTTTTTTTTTTTTTTTTTTTGGTTACGATTTTACTTATTTATTTATCTGATAGGGAGACAGAGCACAAGTAGGCAGAGTGGCAGGCAGAGGGAGAGGGAGAAACAGGCTCCCTGCTGCTGAGCAGAGAGCCTGATGCGGGGCTCGATCCCAGGACCCTGAGATCATGACCCAAGCTGAAGGCAGCCGCCCAAGCGACTGAGCCACCCAGGCGCCCCCCCACCTTTTTAAAGATTTTGTTTATTTATTCGACAGAGAAAGACACAGCAAGAGAGGGAACACAAGCAGGGGGAGTGGGAGAGGGAGAAACAGGCTTCCTGCTGAGCAGGGAGCCAGATGCAGGGCTCGATCCCAGGACTCTGGGATCATGACCCAAGCCAAAGGCAGTTGCTTAAAACAACTGAGCCACCCAGGCGTGCCTTAATGAACCATCCTTAAAATTTTGGCAGAATATTTTGGTCTGACTTATGGGGTAGCTGATGTCAAAATGGAGGTGTCCAACATCTCTAATAAATGGCTCTGGTTTAATCTTGGCAGTGATTTACTGGTTATAGATATTTAAAGAGCCGTATTCTCCTTTGACACCAGGTTTGGCAGGAAATAAATGTGGAAGCTAAACATGTTAAGGATATTATGAAAACCCTGGAGAGCTTTAAGCTAGACAACACTCCACTGAAAGCTGCGCAGCATGAGCTCCCAGCCTCTGAGGGGGAAGTCTGGTCCTTGCCTGTGCCTGTTGAACGAAGGTAAGTGGAGACCTTTCTTTTTTCTTTTTTTTTAATAGATTTTATTTATTTATTTGACAGAGACACAGCAAGAGAGGGAACACAGGCAGAGGGAGTGGGAGAGGGAGAAGCAGGCTTCCCGCTGAGCAGGGGGCCTCATGTGGGGCTCGATCCCAGGATCCTGGGATCATGACCTGAGCCGAAGGCAGACGCTCAACGACAGACATCCAGGCACCCCAGTGGAGACCTTTCAAGAAACAAATTGGCCCAGGAAACTAATAGCATTGGCTGTATCTAGGAGAGCTGGGTGGTTGAGACACAGAAACAGGAGAGGGTTTTTTACTGAATGCCTTTTAGAACTCTTACATTGTGTATCATGTAACTGTGGCCCGTATCAATAAATTAAACATAGGTGGAAATAACCCCAAAATATGCTTTCGTGAGTGAGCTTACAGTAGCAGTGGAGACAACATTATTTTATGGAAGGAGCTGGGAATTGAAATATCTGGGCTCTCATTCTCCCTTTGCCACTATCTGTAGCTTTGGAAAAAACATGTAATCTTTCTAGGCTTCAGATTTTTCTTAGGTAAAGGGAGGGAGTTAGATTAAAACACTGGTTCTCAAACAGGCTATCACAGAATTCCGCTGTTGATCAAAATTGTTAAAATGAAAAATGGGCTTTTTTAAAAAAGATTTTATTTATTATTTGACAGATAGCACAAGTAGGCAGAGCAGCAGGCAGAGAGAGAAGCAGGCTTGCCAACAAGCAGGGAGCCCGATGCGGGACTTGATCCCAGGACCCTGGGATCATGACCTAAGCCGAAGGCAAATACTTAACCAACGGAGCCACCCAGGCACCCTGAAAAATGGGCCTTTTAATTCACAGGAAGGAAAGGATAAAATATTCTCTATTTTAGGCTTTTCTTTGACATTTTTTCCCTCAGCTTCCTATTACCTGGAGCTGGCAAATGAACAGTTAGTGAGTGATACTTACTGAAATGCTCTACACAGCCAGTCATGCTTAGTTTCCCTACATATTTTTTACTGACAAGTGTCAGATGGATGTCACTTGTCTTTTCCACTCACATAATAGATTTCCTCGTTTGGATTGTGGACTTAAACGTGTGAGTGTGTAATAGCATTCTACAAAAAACACTGACTTGCAGGTCCTTTGCCCCCTAATCAGTTTGAGAACCTTGCACTAAGGGAGACATTGCTCGCGTGTTTTTCAGCTTCACGTTGTCATTTGTAACTCTCGGTTCTTGATTGTATTTTATGATAAGTGCTAGATGTTGAGTGCTCATGTGTCCTGAGCACTATTAGAGCTACACATGTTATTTCATATATTCACAGTTAGCCTTTCAAATAAGTCATGTTTTCTTTATATTTCAGATAAGATAGTTTGATGTACAGTGAAGTTAGGTAACTTTCCCCCATTATCACAAAGCTAATAATTGGTGGAGCTAAAATTTGAACACAGATATGTTTGATTACAAAGCTGGCATTCTCTGCCATACCAGTTATTCTCAAACTCTAGAATACCTAAAGATCTCTTGGCACTTGTTAAAATGTGGATTCTGGGTTTTCACTGCCAGAGAGTCTGATATAATACCGATTTGCCTAGGAGATATTGCAGATTTGGTGCTTTTAAAGGGTTATTTTTAACCTACATAATTAACTGTGCTCTTACTGGTTGTCTGCTTTTTGTTATTATAAAGTCAATATTTGTAAGTGAATCTTTTTCTACATTTATGATTACTTTTTTCTTAATTTCAGTAGAACTAATAATAGATGAGTCAAGTTGTGTTTTCCTTTTTTCTTGCCTATAAATATGTTTTATTCCTATTTACTTTCTTTTTTCTTTCCTCTTTCTGGAGAATCATCATTTGGCCCTTGTGTTATTAGTCTGTTCCTGCTGCTATAACAAAATACACCAGATGGGTGGCTCACACAACAGAAATTTATGTCTTTATTTCTCACAGTTCTGGAGGCAAAAAGTCCAAGATCAAGGTGCTAGCTAGTTTGGTTCCTGAGGACTCTTCCAAGCAGACAGCTGCCTTGTCTCTGTCTTTGGAAACAGTTAAACTCTCTGGTGTCTCTCACAAGAACACAGTCCTCAGATCAAGGCCTCATTTAACTTTATTTCATTAATTAATTTATTTTTAAGTAGGCTCCGTGCCCCACTAGGGGCTTGAACTCACAACCTGAGACCAAGAGTCACATGCTTTACTGACTGAGCCAGCCTGGTGCCCCTAACTTTAATTACTCCCTTACTCTAAATGGTCTCGTTGGGGATGAGGGATTTAATACAGTGAATTTTGGGGGGATACAAACATTCAGTCCATAACAGCCCTGTAACTTCTTTCTGACTTGTTGGTAAGAACTTTCTGATGAATACATGTGCCCAGTGAAAATTTAGTTCATTTCAAATTTAATGAAATACTTGGTCACCTCAATCTAACAAGCAGAGGCAGGAGGATTCTCCTTGGAGTAGTAAATGTTGAATTAGATGAGCCTCTTCATCTAGGAAATTCTATGATGGTAAGTCCTAGTTTCCCATCTGACCACTTTTTGCTTTCTTCAGGATCTTTTTCTGTACCTTAAGTGCCTTGGATGGATCACTATTAACTATAAAGTTCTCCTCTTTGACTTTATTTGCTGCGTCTTTGCTCCTTTCTGTAGTTTATTTCACTTGCTCCATCAACTAGATAGCCCTCAAAACTTTTTATTTTTTGTTAGTCTTCATTTGTACTCATGCTTAAGAGAGCTTACTCTTTCTTGAACTCTGTTGGTGATTCTGACCTTGTCATCAGCTAGATTTTAGTCCCATTTAAAGAACAGATTGAGCTGATCCAGTGTTCTCTTCTATGGTCATGCACAGAAATGTTTGTCCAAGGCAGTTCACTGAGCCTTTTAGAGCAAAGATTAGAAACAGCTTCAAAGCTATTAAAGGTAATTCTTTTAAAATATCTTTTAAAAGCCAGCATCCCTGATATCTCCATATCTCACAATAAAACCCAAAGTTTTCATCATATCCTTCAACAGCACATGCGGTCCAGTTCCACGCTACCTCTAGAACCTGAGTTCTTACATTAAACTGACTTCCTCCTCGAGCGAGTCAAACACACAGATGCTTCAGTTCTTTGCACTGCCTTTCCTTCAGCTCAGATGTTTCATGACTTGTTCTCTCATTTCCTTCAGGTCTCCCTTAAATGTTACCTGAAAAAGGCCTTCTCCGACCACCCTACCTGAAATGCCCCCCACCCCCGATGAGAGCTCCTCCCCTTCTTTATTTTTCTAGACTGCATGTAGCATCATCTGATGTACTGTTTATGTCTTCATTGAAGCCCCCTCTCCACACACATATATACACACACGGATGTAAGTCTGTAAGAGTAAAGGTTTTATTAAACTTATTTGAAATTTTTTTATCCCCAGTGCATAGAATAATCAACAGTAATAGTTCAGTAAATTAGTTTTTGGAGGAATGAATAGCAAGCAGTAAGAAGTGGATAAAATGTGGCATGTTTTGGGGCGCCTGGGTGGCTCTGTGGGTTAAAGCTTCTGCCTTCGGCTCAGGTCATGATATCAGAGTCCTGGGATCGAGCCCCGCATTGGGCTCTCTGCTCAGCAGGGAGCCTGCTTCCCCCTCTCTCTCTGCCGGCCTCTCTGCCTACTTGTGATCTCTCTCTCTCTGTCAAATAAATAAATAAAATCTTTAAAAAAAAAAAAGTGGCATGTTTTACATGTAACTGCCATCTAGTCATTAAAAGCCATTTATGAGGTGATGATACAGGAAATGCCTTATGATATGATGAGAAAAATGTGAGTGAATGTGTATTTAACAGTTCCAATTCTGTTTAAATGAAAGGCAGCTATAAGAAAATGGACTAATATGTTAAGTGGTTAACTCTGGGTAATGGGGTTACAGGTTACTTTTATTCTTTACACTTGATTATATCTCAGTGTCTGTTTTATATTATTTTTCTAGTAAGAGGAGAATAAATACATCTTATAAAGGAATAGTTCCACTTGGCTATCCAGATGTCTAAATCCAAAATCGAACCCCCATCATTCTTTTTTGTCTTTATCATCCTGCCGAATCCTCATTCTCAACTTTGCATGTCTAGGAGTATCTTTTTTAATAGTTTATCTCTACTTTCGTTGCTTACTGCCTTAAGCCAGGCCCTCATCTCATGCCTCTGTAACATTTGTAACCTGCAAATATCCCCCTGCTTTCTGTTTCTTTTATCGGTGTATCTTACTTAGCACTGGACTCATCTTTCTAAAACCTTTCAGCAGCAGTTAGCTAAAAGCTAAGCCTCTTAAACTAGTATTCAGATTTTCTACTTACCGAACCACTTTCTCTTCAGTATCCTCGCTGAAGGCTCACCGTTGTCTATAGTTAGTGTCTTTATAATTCTTTACATAGATGAAGCTCATTTTGATGTCTTTGCTTTTCTACACTGATTTTCTTGTCTGCAGTTATACCCTCTTGTTTAGTTCATCTCCTGTGTTTCTAGGCCTAGTTTATTTTCTGTCTCCTCGAGGTCATTGGTAGCACTTGGTACATTTTCTGGCATACTTGCCTAGTTTTACATACCTTCTTTCTTAACCATACTTGAGGTATTTGAGGATAGGCCTCTTTTACCTTTTTTATTGCTCATTTTAATGGCCCCAACCAAGTCTAGGAGCCTGAGAAATATTTGAGAGGTCCAAGTCGTGCCGCAGAAGTAAAGATGAGAGGAGGCAGTGTGTGTAAACGTAAAGCTCTGTCCCTCACTTCTTGTGACTGTCCACAGCCAGTGGTTCCGTCAGTGTTTTAAGTGGGAAAATGACTTAATTTTATTAATGAAAATATGAGAACTATGATATATTCTAAATAAAATAGTGTCAGCTTGCACATGTACCAGTGGATACATGTTAATCCTGTACCTGTGCTGTGTTCTGGTTCTTTTGATAAAACTCTCTTTGATGATTGCTGTCTTTTCAGTTTCTAAGAATCAGACGAATTTTTCATTCACCCTTGATGGACACCAGTGATTTCCTCTCAAAGGAGAGGTGATGATCACTTGCTTTCTATTATTGCTACCATATAACCATACTGCAGTCCGTTCTTCTCGTTAAATTGCCACGGACTGCTGTGTCAGATATAAACATCAGATCTTAGATTTCAGTGACTTCGTTCATTCAGTTCTATCTTGTGTTCCGTTATTGCCTTGGCTTCTTTAGGTCATGGGCTCTAACTTCCACGTGATACGTGTTCATCTGTATTTGAACCACCTCCAGTTCATTATGATTTTCATGATCTTGTGTCTAATTAGACCCTCGCCAGGACCTAGAAAACGCCAGTCTCCTCAGTACAGTGACCCTAAGCCACATGGTAACCGTCCAAGCACAAGCGTCAGAGTTCACCGTTCATCTGCCCACAATCTTCACGACAGAGGGAAAGCTGTTCGTTGTCGGGAAAAGAAAGAACAGAGTAAAGGAAGAGAGGAAAAGGTAAATGTTACTGGTTTTCATAAATATTTATTAACCTTAAAAATGAAGACTATAAATTTTAATAATTTTTAGTCATCGAAACCACCAGACTGTAATAAAACCTTAGTCATATTCCTAGATGGGGATTTTTCCCATTCACAATATTAAACAAACATTTTGGAGTACTTTTTGTATCTTTGTATTTTGAAATAATTTCAGACTTGCAAACAAGTTGCAAGAATGGTATAAATTTACCCAATTTTACCAATTATTAATATTTTACCCCTTTTGCTTTATCATCTACTCTCTATGTACAATTTTTTTTCTGTAACATTGAAAGTAAATTGTAGGTATCCTGCATGCCCTTTTACCCTTAAATAATTTTAGAGTGTATTTCCCAGGTACTTGGACATTGTCCTACATAAACATAGTATAGTTGTCAAAAGCCATACATTTTACATTGATACAGTACTGTATCAATCCACAGACCCTCATAAAATTTAGCCCATTTATCCCAGTAATGACGTTTGTAGCTCGTTTTACCCCCATGCCAGGATGCACTAGGGAAGCGTACATTACATTTAGTTGTCATGTTTCTGTAGTCTCTTTAATACAAAAATCTTTCTCAGCTTTTCTCTTTTTTGGCTGGCATTTTTGAAGAGTACAGCGCAGTTGTTTTGTAGAATGCCTCTCAGTTTGGGCTTTTTCTGATATTTCTTTGTGATTAGATTAAGGGTATGCATTTTGGTCAGGAATACCATTGAAGGGAAGTTTTGTTCTTCACAGTATATAATAAGGAGACACAGGCTGTTTATTTGTTCTGTGACTTGTGATAAATTGGAGTGCTTCGTTAGGGCGGTGTCTGCCTGGGCTCTCCACTATAAAGTTACGCTTTTTTCCCTTTATAGTACTTTGGGGGAGATACCTTGAGACTATGTAAATATTCTATTTCACATCAAAATTTCATCTACTTGTTTTAGCATCCAGTGATGCTTGCCTAAATCAGTTATTCCTGCGACAATTGAAAAATCATGATTTTCTAATGCTGTTATTTCTTCTACATTTAATTGGCATCCTACTGTAAGGAAAAACTTCGTCTCTTTCTCTGCATTCAGTTTTATCAGTATGGAGTCATGGATTCTTATTTGGTTCATTATTCTTATTTGGTTCATTCACTATATTGGTTCATTATATGGTGAATTATAGTCTGTTGCTATCTTTTTGATGCTTAACTTGTCTAAGATTTGAGGAGTATGACCTTTGAAGCTAGATCCCGTGTCTTTTTTGACATGTACTCATCATTCTCTGAGTATTTCCTCATTTTCTGGCACAATAATAATTAACAAATTAGTTATCCAAGAGACATTAAATTAATATGATCTTGCTAGTAAGGCAGGAAAACATAAAGCTTTTCAAAAATACAGCATGGTGATTAAGAGCAGGGGCTTTAGATACAGGTAGACCTGTGCTGAAGCATTAACACTGCTCTTTCGGGCTGTGTTACCATAAGCCGTTTGGACTTTCTTTTTATTTCCTCTTATATAGAATTATTTTAACATCTGTCTCCTAGAGTTTTTGTAGGATAAGTGTGATAACTTTTTCTGGCTCCCAGCACGTACTTCGTGAGTGTCAGCTTTTACTATTTCCCAAACATTCCAGGTAACTGAGATTTTACTGTATTTGCTGTTGGGTTAAACAGTTTTACTATTGCATTTTTTCAAAAATTTAATGAGATATTTCATATGTTGGTGACTACATTCAAAATGGTTCTTAGTGGATATAAATGCAAAAGTAGAAATAATGGGTTAAAAGCAAGACAAAAATAAATCCCTAAAGGAAACTCACTTAAGAAAAAAGTTCTTGTTTATCAGTGAAAGTATTTTAGCTGTCAGTTTTAGAATGTATAGTGTTTCCACCACTCTTTGGTTCTCTATTGTTTCAACCAAGAGTAGGAAAAGAAAGTATACTAAATAAACGTAAGATTAGCTGCAATAAGAGGCAGTCTTATCTGTGTCTCTGCTGAGTGTAGACCTTGCTTAATTGCTAAAATCCTCAGGACTTTGAGCAAGGGGTATAGAGAACAAATGTATAAAATAGGTTTTCTCCCCGAGTCAGCTAGTATGTCCTGAAAGTATGTACCCATTGTTGAGAAGCTATACTTGGGGAGACCAGATTAATATATTTCAAGTAATTATAGCATAATTAGATGCTTAACAGTGGTAGTGACTAATGACTAAAAAGAACAGAATTCTTAGAAGTTGGCGGTAATCAGAAAACTTTACAGAAGAAATAAAACCATTAAGCCATAGAAGGTGAATAGATTTTTATTCTATTTAAAATATTTTATAATGTATTTATTTTAGAAAATCAGAAAATAGGGGCACCTGGGTGGCTCAGTGGGTTAATGCCTCTGCCTTCAGCTCAGGTCATGATCTCGGGGTCCTGGGATTGAGCCCCGCATCAGGCTCTCTGCTCAGCGGGGAGTCTCCTTCCCCCTCTCTCTCTGCCTGCCTCTCTGCCTGCTTGTGATCTTGTTCTGTCAAATAAATAAATAAAAGCTTAAAAAAATAAAAGAAAGAAACAGTGGAGCTGCTGCTGGTAGACATGAGAACAGGAAGACCCCAAATAGCCAACAGGTGTTCCCTGGAAAGAACAGCCCCTTTTAAGAACCACACTAAAACTGGATGGGGTTTTGCTCACTCCAATACCAGGTGAGCTCAAGGGGTCCATGGCAAGAAGGACCGAAGGGCCAGAGCCATTGATCCAAGGGGGATGCTGGGAATTGAC
>JAPYYM010002790.1:0-11864 GCA_028534135.1 Potos flavus
CCAATAAACCATACACCACACTGCCAAATAAAAGTTTTAAAATCTTGAGGAAAACAATAGGCCAAGGATTTGAGTAACATTTCTCTAAAGAATATACACAAATGGCCAATAAGCACATGAAAAGATGCTCGACATCTTTTGTCATTAGAAAAATGCAAATCAAACCCACAAAGAGATAACACTTCTCATCTACAGGGACGGTGAAAATAAAAAAGACAAACAGGGAACACTGGAGAGGATGGGGAGAGATTGAAGCCCTCAGACACTGTTGATGGGATTGCAAAATGGAGCAGCCACTTTGGAAAACAGTTTGACAGTTATGACAGTTTTGACAGTTACTCAAAAAGTCAGAGTAGTAGTCACAGACAACTCCTAGGTATATACCCGAGAGAATTGAAAACTTATGTCCTCATAAAAACTTGTACACAAATGGTCATAGTACCATTATTCCTAATTGAGAAAAAGTAGAAACAACCCGAATGTCTATCAACTGGTAAATGGATACATTCAATGTGGTATATCAATACAATGGAATATTATTTCCCATAAAAAGGGTTGGAACTCTGATGCATGCCACAGCATGAATGAACCTTGAAAACATTATGGTAAGTGAAAGAAGCCAGACATAAAAGGCCAAAAATATAGTATGTTTCTGTTAATATGAAGCGTCCAGAAGGGGCAAATCCATAGACACGAAGTAGATTAGTGGTTGCCCCGGGAGACTGAGGGAGCAAAGGGAAAGTGACAGCTAATAGATGTGGGGTTATTGGTGGGGGGGCGAGGATAAAAAAGTTCTCGATTAGATAGCAGTGATGGTTGTGCAATTTTGTGAAATACTAAAAACTACTGACTTTACACTTTAAAGGGCTTAATTTTAAGATATCTTAGTTATATCTTAATAAATTTATCATTCAAAGAAAGGAAAGAAGAGTTATCACATGACCGTAAACTTCCACCAGCAGTGTCGTGAGTTCAGGGTGATATATACAATTTCTAAGTAAGCTAGCTTCTACCTACTCATTGCAGTTTTTTAAAAGTCTCTATCATTCATCCAAAGAATGATTTCCTGAGTGATGAGCACATGCCAAGCAGTAAGAATTGTGGATAGCTGCAATGGGGTGGGCAAGGTCTCTGCTCTGGGGGAAGGGGGGGCTTACAATCCTGCCGTGAGGGCTGAGAGCATGGGGTTACAGGTACTTCAACAAGAGGGAAGTCACTTGCCCAAGGTCACACAGTTAGTAAGCAGGAGAGTCAGTAAGGAAAGCAAGGTAAAGTCCGATAGGGCCCTAGTGGTCCTTTTTTAACCCAATACCCTCATTTCACAGAGAAATCTAAGGCTCAGAGAGGTAAAACCACCCAATGACATGTGGCATGTTACACACTATCACAAATACACAAGCATCTTGAGTTGGGAGCCCAAGGAGACCTTCAAAAACTCTCAAGGTCAATCCATGTAAGACCTTTCTCACCTAAGGGGCCTTGGCAGCTTAAGATGCCCGTCAGAAATGCAAAAGCCCTCCAACGTGCATTCAACAATCAATCGTTGCTGTCTGCCACGCGTTAGACATGGTGCCGCGCGCTGGGAACCCAGCAGTGAGCAAGACAGATGTAGGTGACGCCATGGGTCTGGCGGTTCCCAACTGCAGGCAGACAGCTGTTTCGGGGGCTATGTAAGAGTCATCTTGGGAGGCAAAGATACCTAAGGTTTCTGGGCTCCTCCCCACTATGGTGGTTCCACTGGTCTGGAGTGGGCCTTGGAATCGGTATTCTTAGCACTCTCCGAAGGTCACTCTGGGAACCACTGACCTATCATACCCCACGACTTAGCTTTTAGAGCTCAGTGAGAACCTGGAAAGACTCACCCAATCCCATACCTAGATAAAATCTGTTTAATGCCCTGGATGTCTGGGTGGCTCAGTGGGTTAAGTGTCTGCCCTCGGCTCAGGTCATGATCCCAGAGTCCTGGGATTGAGTCCTGTGCCCAGCTCCTCACCGGGGAGCCTGCATCTCCCTCTGCCTGCCTCTCCCCCTCCCTCTTTCTCTCTGACAAATAAGTAAAATCTTAAAAAAAAAAAGGCTGTTTAATGCCCAAACCCTGGGGCATTTATTTGTCGTTGAACAAATATCAAGCACCTACAGTTGCTAGGAGCTATGGCTACAGTGAAGAGAAGACAGCACATTTCTTACTCTCATGGTACTTACATTTGGTGGGAGGAGGGGTGGGAGACACAGGGAAAGACAAGAAAGAAAGAAACAAGGTAATTTAATCTCAAATAATGGGAAGTACTATAAAGTGGGACCAAGTGAGGGCCAATTCAGTGGAAGAGAATACATTATGTTGAACCACATAAAATTGTCAGTATTTGACCATATTTGATTTACAGAAACAACAATTGTGTGTGGTTCAGCTTTGTAAACAGGCATTAGAAAGCAGCTGAGTCCTTTCTCCCCAGGAAAAAAAAGGGAAGGTGGTCTCACGAAATGGGTATGATTTGAACACAAGAATGACAGACAAAAAGCCTAGGGGAAGGGTTTTGTTAGAGGAGTCTCTGAGGAGAAACTGTGGAAGGAAGGAACATTCGTTCTGGATATGTACGGAACACTGGGTAGAAGCAGCACAGTCATTAAAAAAAAGTGTGTAATGCACCATCATTATTCTTTTTTTTTTTAAAGATTTTATTTATTTATTTGACAGAGAGAGAGAGAGATCACAGTAGGCAGAGAGGCAGGTAGAGAGAGAGGGGGAAGCAGGCTTCCCGCTGAGCAGAGAGCCCGATGCGGGGCTCGATCCCAGGACCCTGAGATCATGACCTGAGCCGAAGGCAGAGGCTTCAACCCACTGAGCCACCCAGGCGCCCCGCACCATCATTATTCTTAACAAAATTGTTTACCCTTTGATTAAAGACATAGTCAATAAAAACCATGAAAAAAAAAATACTCACTTCCACACAAAAATTCACGCGATAGCCGCTGCCACAAACATCTTGCCCAAAGCAGCCGAGCCTCAGTTCCTGGCCCAGATGCTACGTTCTCCACGACGTTACCTGTCATCTGTCATCTCCACTGTGAGGTGAGACTGCTCCCTCCCCTGAACCTCCAAGGTTCACTCTTCACACTTCCCCTACCACCATCTAGTGTCCCACCATCTACTATCCCATAACCCCCTTCTATACATGGTGAGCTCCCTCATGGAAATGACTACCGTGTTCACCGGGGTTTTCTGCCCGTGAGTAACTGTCACCAGGATTGGCTCAATAGGTAAAAAAAAAAAAAAATGCATGCATGCGTGCATGAATGAATGATGACTATCTCCAAATTCTGTTTTGTATTTAAGATAATGAAAGTCTGTAGTCAATTGTCCCACGTGACCAATGTAGGGATTAAAATACAGTTTAGGTCTGGGGCTGAGCTGCCTGCTCAAATAAGGTTCCTGTCCCTTGGGCCCTTTAGGTTCCACCTCACAAGGATTGACCTTTCAGTCTTAGGGATCGCCCCATCTTTGCTCAACATGATTAAACTCGGGGCGCCTGGGTGGCTCTGTCGGGTAAGCAGCTGCCTTCGGCTCAGGTCATGATCCTGGAGTCCTAGGATCAAGCCCCACATGGGGCTCCCTGCTCGGCGGGGAGTCTGCTTCTCCCTCTCCCTCTGCCCCCTAACCCCACTCCTGCTCTCTCTGCCTCTCAAATAAATAAATAAAATCTTTAAAACAAAAACATGATTAAATTCCATGACAGCCTCTTCCCCCCAAGCCAGGTCTGGAAGGGGCAGTCTGGCCGAGAACATACTCTGGTCACAACAGTTATGGCGCTGGCTTTGGCCTGCCCCATCGTTCCATCACACATACAGAAAAATTCCCATCTACTGACCTAACAGGTCCTCACCCCAGCTGCCTACCAGCCCCGTTTTCGATGGAATGGCACACCAGCTGCTTGCCTCACCTGTACTTGGAAATCATCAAGTTCGCTCCCATCCATCTTGTCTTTTGAGGAAATAACCCCTTTGGCTTTTCTTCATAAGCCCCATGTTCCCGCCGATGAAGTTGCTACCAGGGCTCCATATTGGACCCAGCCTAGCCGAGTCTATGATTCAAGAGCTGGTTATTCTAGTTTGTGAATGATCCAGCCCTTTTGCTTTTCTTCCTCTCCACTTCTGCTATTTACGTGTGAGGAAATTTTACTGCTCAGTAACATCTCCCTCAGTGTCTGGGAAGAATACTAATACTTCCATTTGTTCCGTGCTTTGCAGTCTACAGAACGACATTACATATACAAACTTATTTTAGCCTCCTAACAGTCCTGTGCAATAGATTTCATTATTCTCCTTTTCCAGCTAAGCAATGATAAATGACTTGTCTGTGATCACACAGCCAGAAAGTACAACAATTGGGTCTTGAACCCAGCTTCTGATTCTCTGTCCGGTGTCGTTACTGTTAAACACATCAGGAAATGCAAATTTCCCACTTTGCTATCCATTAGAAGTCATGGAAAGCGCTGGATGGGAGAGTGGTTTCCTAATACTATGAGGAGGAGTTTCCCACAGATTTAATTCTGTCAGGCCAGCTGGCTAGAACATCCAAGTTGGCAGTGAGGCTGTGATGTCCACCCTTAAGGGGCCCACAGTTCCTGTTCTTTTTTTTTTTTTTTTTTTAAGATTTTATTTATTTATTTGTCAGAGGAGGGGAGGGGCACAAGCAGGGGAAGCGGCAGTAAGAGGGAGAAGCAGGCTCCCCGCTGAGCAGGGCACTGGACAGACAGACGCGGTGCTTGATCCTAGGACCCTGGGATCATGACCCGAGCCAAAGGCAGACACTTAACCAACTGAGCCACCCAGGCGTGCCACGGCCCACAGCTTCAACAACCATATGGTCTTGGCCCCAGACGGATACACTTTTTGAGAAGTGTATATTTTCACATTTATTGTCATTCTGGAGTAATATGTGTATCCCATCGACATTCTGTCCACTGGATCCCAGTGTACTAATCACCCAGACAAACAAGAATCAATGTTTACATTGGGCTTTACAACTTCCAAAGCATTTCTCAACAATCCTCAGAGTTTCCTATGGAAGGAAAATAACAATATTAATATCCCCACTTTACAGATGAGAGAACAAGTCTCAGAGAGCAAGTGTGAGCAACTTTCCAAGGTCACGCAATTGAGGACTGTGAAGCGGGGGACGTATCTTCTGAGTTTAAGTCTTATGTTCTTTCCAGAGAGACTAGATATTGACAATATATCATGGTAATAATTAACATGTGTATAGGGCTTTAAAGTTTTATTTTCATATATATTAGTTCATTTAATCTTCAACAACCCCTGTAGGTAGACACTGCTACTAATTATCCCAATGTTGCTTTGAAATTCCCAGCTGTACTATTATTCTACCCTTTCACCTCGGAGTCATAAACGCAACTTTCAAGAACATTCATTTATTCATTCAACAGATGTTTCTGAGCACCTGTGTGTGTAAGATGCTGCACAGGTTACTGTGGGCAGAGCCTACGTGGTCTGCATGGTTACCAGAACTGGGACATCAGATTTATGACTAACTGAGACATGACAGGAGCAGAAAGACCAACCTCATAGTTTGTCAACAGAGACGGGGTGACTAGTGTTACAGAAGGGAAGTCACCTACCATAGGGCAAAAAAAAGAAGGCTCACAAATGGCACCAGATGCTTCAATCAGTGGCTGCTCCCACAGACTAGAAAATAGATTTTGTATGAGCAGCCTAAAAAGAAACACGAGCCTAGCCTTGGTCTACAAGCCCTATGCGCACACAAAGCTATCATTATGAGTAACGTCATCATCAGATGCTGAGAATAATATTAGAGGCCATGATTATTGAATCAACAAATGATTCAAGGTTGGCTCTGGAGGTTTCCCTTGACTGGGTTCAAGGGCTCACGGCCCCATGCATTAGGAAAATCAGCAGTGTATGATTTCAGTGACTGAGAGAGGAAAGAGGACAAGGCCACATGACATCTCTTCTTCATTTCTTCCTTCTCCTCTTTTTACTTTCTATAGCTACCCAATGAAGACACAAGAGGCTAAATTGGAGAGGGTAGACCAGACCTGGTGGCCCAGGGAGACTGGGGAAACTGTCATTTCCTCAGTGGAAATGGCAAGGTTGGTGGAGTTCTAGATTTGCCCTGATATTTTCCTCCATAGGAGGGTAACTCACCACCACTGCTATTGTTCAGTGACATTCTGACCACTACAAGATGCTGAAAACCTGCTGGGGGATGGGCTTGATTTTTTTTTTTAATTTAAATTCAATTAGCCAACATATAGTACATCATTAGTTTCTGATGTTGTGTTCCATGATTCATTAGTTGCATGTAACAGCCAGTGCTCATCACATCACGTGCCCTCCTTAATGGATAGGCTTGATTTTTGTCCCCTTTCCCTGAAAAGTATAGCTCGGAAGGGCAAGTGGGGAACAGGAACAGCATTTCCACCCCCTTGAAGATGGGTCTCCCAAAGTGGTGCCTTTTCACAATTATTTAGGTACTATTTTGACATGAAAAGCCATTAGAAGCAGTGAAAAGCAAGACTAGAGAAAATGAAAGGAAAATAGTCAAAGAGTGCTATTGCTTTCTGTGTTTGCCCCATGGCCACACTGACCTCCACGCCCTCCGCTGCTGTAGGAGGCCTCCTGTGCCGGACGGTCTGTCTGGTCTACCTGACTCCCCGGATCCTCACACCCTCCACAGGGTTCTGGTCCTCAGAGGCTGACTTCTGATGACAGCATCAATGGGGCTCCCTGGCCCTCTGACCTCTATTTGTCTTAGGTCAATGGTGGCACCAGGGGAGATCAAAGCCTTGGAGGATAGAGAATGATCGGTATCTATCACCCCCCACCCCCAGCTTGTCCCTCTAAGGTCAAGGTTTCCGAGGAATGCGCATTCCCCACTGACAGGCTCAGCTGTCTCCTACAGCTAGGCTCTCCCCAGGCTCCAGTCACTGTTCCGTTTCCTTTCCTCTTCAGACTGGGGCTGAGAACCTGGGGACCGCTCTCTCCCAGGTGCTTCACCGACACTTGTTGGTTTTTCTACATAGTCCCTTCATTACATTTTATTAAATCGCCTCTTTTGAGAGGACCATCTGACTTCAGGCGGACCCCCTAACCAGGATACCATCGGAAAGCTTGCTCCTCCTTAGGTTTCCACCTGTCTCCTTTCCACCCCCTTCACAGAAAGTCTCTGGCATTTCCCTCCTCCTTAACTCTGATCCTCACTTTACAAATTCAAAGCTCCTAATCTCCCCCTCACCTCCTCCCCCATCGATTTCTTTACTGTTCATCTGCATCATTCCAGTCAAGCGACTTGAAAGGAACACACCCTAAGGCACTGTTTCTTAACCTGAACCAAAAAAAAAAAAATCCTCTCTAACAAACAAAACTATCAAGCTGTTACAGTGAATTTTATTCCAAATAAATGGAAAGTGAATCAGAGCTGCTTGTCAAAGAGCAGCTCCGTGAACTAGGCCTTCCCACTCATTTTAGCACGCCCGCCCCGATTAAAGGGGTTGCCTCCCAACTGCTGGGAATCTGAAAGATGTGGATGAGATGGCACCTTAATAGGCATCATTTGAATTTTAAAAAAGATTTTTTTTTCCATTCGCAATGAATATGCAAAAATTAGAATAAAAGGAGAAGACCCAGGGTCTTTCCCTGGAAGCTACTCTGTGCTCTCTAATGAACTGTCGCCGCAATGAAATATTTAATCCCAGATATTGGGGTGGGATTTACTGTGCAAGAAGAATGATAAACCAAGTCTGGAACTCCTGTCCACATTCTGGATGCAGGAGTCTTTGTCTGGTCTTTGAGCTCCGATGGAGGAAGAGAAAAAAGAAGGAAATGTAGAGGAATCGTGTGGACTTTCATTTCCAGAAGTTTCAAGGGGTGAGAGCATAAAACCCTTCCCTCCACAAACTCCTTCCTCCCTCCTTTCTTTCCTTCCTTCCTTCCTTCGTTCCTTCCTTTCTTCCTTTCTAACTGATAGAGAGCACAAGCTGGGGTCAGGGGAAAGGGAGAAGCAGACCCCTCCTTGATGCGGGGTTCCATCCAGGACCCCAGGATCATGACCCAAGCAGAAGGCAGACGCTTAACTGACTGAGCTACCTAGACACCCCCTCGAACTCCTTTAAATGCTAAGATAAAACACGACAAACATCCTAAGAAAGCAAGTGAAATCCAGAGGTCCAAGTGAAAGATGGGACTGAAAATGGGCGAGAGGAGGGCAGCAGGTTGGTTGCTAAGGCAGCAGTTTGGACCGCAGTGTCTGCCCTCACCCAGGTCATCAGGGCACTCAGGGTCTTCTGGCCACAAGGGGACAGGAGAGTGGACAGAGACCTGGAACTGAGAGCCGGGCCTGTAGTTATGCCCCTTGAAGGGTTATGTCCTTGAGGTGGGAAAGAACTAGAAACTCTCCACCCACGCACGGTCTTAGGGAGACCACAAGGAAGCATATCTGTTTCAGTCTAGGCTCCCAGTGGAGATAAAAAAGTCAAGCGGGTTATTTGTTGCCATGGCTTAGCCCTCACATGAGTTCAGGGCTCCAGTGTATTCTGTTTCTGTGATTTGCAAATCTCCAAGCTAAGATATTAATAGAGAATGTGGCTCTAGGCCAACGATTCCCCTAGCCCTCCAGCAGAAGCAAACACACACACACACACACACACACACACACACGCACACACTCACTCCCTGCGCACACCTCTGAAAAGCACACCTTTGGCCTGGGTTGCACAGGGGCTCTTCTGGTAAAAGCCTGAAGGTAAGATTACAATAGAAAATTTAGTCACACCAAGTCCCAAGCGGAATAAGTAGCAATTAAATTCACACCTTGACTCGTTGCAGGAAATTGCACAACATCACAACACCAAAGAGAGTGAGAGCGAGAGAACAGGTTCCCCACATAAGAGCAACACTCGGGCTGACAGCGAAAGCTACAGGAGAAAGTGGAAACTAATGGAATAATATTTCCAAAGCACTGAGAGAAAATAACTGCCAACCTAGCTTACCTACCATGGTAGAGAAACAGGGAAATAGACACATTTTTGGGCATCAGAGAGAGCTCCCCGCCAAGAGGACCTTATGGAAGGGACTACGAAAAAGTATATTTAGAAGGACAAGGTCACTCTGCAGTCCTCGTCTGGCTTGAGAGAGGATACAGATGTGGCAATGTAGATTAACTTAAACCTTGTCAAATTACACATGCTTAACTAAAGACGTAAGGGTAACCAGGATGATAACAGAAATCGAATGGGGGCGCCTGGGCGGCTCAGGCGGTTAAGTATGGGACTCTTGGTTTCAGCTCAGGTCGTGATCTCAGAGATGTGAGATCAAGCCGCACGTGGGTCTCTGCCCTCAGTTCAGAGTCTGCTTGGGATTCTTTCTCCCTCTCCCCCTGCCGCTCCCCCAGCTTGTGCTCTCCCTCTCTCTCTCTAAAATAAACAAAATCTTAAAAAAAAAAAAAAAAAAGAATGAAAGAAACAAACTGAATGAATGACTCCTAAACCAGAAAAGAAGAAAATGGAAAGTGTTCTCAGAGATGAGAAAGCCATTGCACTAGGGCAGATCTGGAAGGAATCTCCTACCCACACTGGCCAGTGATGGCGAACCAGTCCAGGCCCAAGATGAGAAGAAACAAAGCATCCGGAGTGGGTCTTCAAAGAGACCAAGGTAATGGAATTCCAGGGAGGCTGAAAGGCCTGAAACGGACGCAGACATTGGAGATCAGGGGTTAAAGCAGGGCTAAATGAATATTTAGCGGCCAAGTTGTGCAGGACAGTTGTTTAAGATGTTTACATACTTGATGCTTGAAATATGGCTGCTGTATGCTGTTTTCTGTATCAGTTAAACTTCAAAAAATAACATTTATTTCTGATTTTAAAATAATATATGTTTAAAATTCAGAGAGTACAAGAAAAAGAAAAAAAAAGTTTAAAAATTAAATTCAGAGAGTATGAGGAAGAACTCGAATCCTTAATGCAATGATATGGTTAGAGCATGTCTACTGTATTCTTCCAGTTACACCAACTCAGCCTTAGGTCCTGAAAACTTCTTCCTCTGGAACTTTGTATTCAAATGTCCTGAGACAAGAGATTCCTCTCGCAGCTACACATTATTTCCAGGGTTCCACTCCTCTCTCTTCTACTGTGAGTGGAAATGCAGAAAACAGGATCATAATCAGAGAAAGAGCATGGAGCCGTCTCAGTAAAACTGAGTATTCTGAAATGGAAATCGAGCCCACAAATGTAGAGAGCCCTTTCCCAGTTTGTTTGTTTGTTTGTTTGTTTTTAAGATTTTATTTATTTATTTGACAGAGAGAGACACAGCGAGAGAGGGAACACAAGCAGGGGAAGCGGGAGAGGGAGAAGCAGGCTTCCCGCTGAGCAGGGAGCCTTCCCGCTGAGCCCCAGGATCATGACCTGAGCTGAAGGCAGACGCTTAAGGACTGAGCCACCCAGGCACCTTTATTTGTTTATTTTTGAGCCCTTTTCAAGTTTAAATTGTCCATGGAAGGCTAAACAAAAACATTAGCTTCTTCATACAGTCATAGGGGTGTTTTGTGAAATATACCAGTTTCGTCCTTGATTTTCCCCATTATTGTTAAACACCTGTTCTATGCTAGTTCTTTGTGGTCTTTTTATCACTTGATTTGTTTGTTTCTTATTAAACATTTTGCTACCCAAGGAAATGATTGTCAATAACATGCTCATCTTGGGCACCTGGGTGGCTCAGCCGGTTAAGCGTCTGTCTTCCTCTCAGGTACATAATCCCAGGGTCCTGGGATTGAGCTCCGAGTCGGGTTCCCTGCTCATCGGGGAGTCTGCTTCTTCCTCTTCCTCTACCCCTCCCTTCTGCTCATGCACTTTCTCTCTCTCTCTTTCTTTCAAGCACACACACATGCATGCTCTCTCTCTCAAATACACATATAAAATCTTAAAAAAAAATAATACACTAATCTCTATAAGCTTCAATTTCTTCATTGTGTTATGGAGATGATTGTATCTAATGCACTGAGTTACTTGAGATATAAATAAACTTATGTCTATTAACTGGCATGAAATAAGTGCTCG
This sequence comes from Potos flavus, assembly GCA_028534135.1. NCBI lineage: Eukaryota > Metazoa > Chordata > Mammalia > Carnivora > Procyonidae > Potos > Potos flavus. The sequence goes on from JAPYYM010002790.1 coordinate 11,088, forward strand.
ATTGTTTTTTGAAATAGGTGCTCAATTAATATCAATGTCGACTATATTCTGGAAATCTAGGGATGGTCTGCAAGCTGAATCCAAACAGTACATGATTTTTATTTAACTCAGAGGATTTTTTAAAATTGAAATGTTTACTGAATTAAATACCAAGAAATGTCACATAAAATCCAGATATCCAAAATCACTTAAAAATTTTTGAAGAGCCCCCTCACCGAGATTCCCACATGTCAACAGTTGCTCCCTTCAGATGGAATGGATCCTCCCAGTTGGTTCCTATTTCCATGATTCCCCTTGTTCTCACTCTGGGCCACCGCCATTACTATGTCCTCTGCTTGGTTCATGTAGGCATTTGACTTTGGTGCTACTTTAACCTTTTATTTCTATCCTGGCTTACTCCCTAAAATAATTTCTCAAAAACTCAATACTTACTGTAAAACTCTTATTTAAGTGCACGCAAGAGATAAAATGTCAAAAACAGAAGTCCCCTACTATGGGTAAATTTCATTTTCATCTAGTTATTCAGGTTTCACTATCAAATACCTTTTTACCCTCAATATTAATAACTAATCCATGAATTACACAAGTTGTCAATTTGCAATTATCCTAAATTTTCTTTCTAGACATTCCTGCCTATTTTTTAGTGAAAAATTACCTCCTAATCACATCCTGCTTCAAACTACGTAACATCGCAAGACAGCTGCTGAAATTCTAATTGTTTCAATATCCTTAATCTTCAGCAACTTCAATAGCTCCTCAAAATATAATGTAATAAGG
>JAPYYM010002791.1:0-11864 GCA_028534135.1 Potos flavus
CCAGATACAAGCTGAGAGTGCCTTGCTTGAGGTGAACACTACATACTCCTCTAGAACTTCCTGCTGATGTCGAGACATCAGGTGCCCTATATCTGCACTCGGTGTCCACTCATGTGCAAACCAGAAGCTTAATGGGGTAAGACCATGTAAGACAAACTTTTAAATAATAAGATATAGGACCCAGTGAATAGTTTGTTTTATTTTGTTTTTCCTTTCCTCTGCTTAAGTGTATGGTCCTCAGAAGTATTCATTTATCAGCCTTTTTGGAAGTCATCGGAAGATTATCCCAAGATTAAGCTGTAAAGTATCTGGACCTAATTCCAAAGTCAGGGAAGAGGGGATTTCCCCACCAACAAGCAATTCTTGGACACTAGCTGGGTGTTCTACAATTTAACTCAGTTCTAACACTAGTTACCTGGAGATAGCAACAGATTTCACAGATTAAGGGGTTAGTCCTATAAGACTGCCTTGCCATCCACCCCACACCCCACAACCTACCTCTTCAGACACCAGTTGCAAGTGAGGTTATCACTTGTGTTTCTGACTGACTGGCTATACATTGGAGGTTCCAATGACCCCTCTTCTTTGGGTTCATTTAATTTGTAGAGCCACTCACGGAACACAAAGAAATATTTTACTTACCAGGTTACCAGTTTATCATAAAAGGATATAACTTAGTGACAGTCAGATGGAAGAGATGTATTGGGCAAAGTAGGAGGGAGGGGCATGGAATTTCCATGCTCTGAGTGCACCACTCTGCCTAGATGCCCAGTTATTCACCAACCAGGAAGGTCTCTAAACCCTCTTCTTTTGGGTTTTTAATGGAACTTCATTACACAAGCATGATTGATTATATCATTGGCCATTGGTGATCAATTCACCCTCCAGTGGCTCCCCCACTCCTAGAGGTCAGAAGGATGGGACTAAAAGGTCCAACCTTCAATTCACAGCTGGTTCCCCTCGCAAGGAACCCCCATCTTTGGTGTTTTCCAAAAGTCCTCTCATTAACATAAACCCAGTTGTGGAAGAAAAGGGGCTTGTTATGAATACCAAGACATCCATTTTACTTTGATGACTCTGAAGCAATTTTAGAAACTGAGGACAAGAGACCTAGCATCATAACAAAAGATGCTCCCATTGCTTTTATCCTCTGGAAATTCTGAAGGGTCTTTGAACCTGTGAGCCAGGAACTGTGGACAAAGACCAAATATATATGGGTGGGAAAAAAAAAAATATATATATATATATATACATATATATATATATATATAGTCATCTAATGACTAATATCACAAGCAGGCACACTCGACACTAGGTGGTATCCAAATTATTAGTGCACCCACATAATGGTATTTTCCATTCCCCTAATCACTTTCGTTTTCTCTTACTCTTATTTCCTAGGATTATGTTTCCAAAAAAAGTCATAACACTTAAATCTTTACCTCAGGATCTCCTTTCTGGGGATGTTTGGTACCAAATTGATCCTAAAAGAGAACTTAAAATGTAAGATCTGGGAGCTGTATCACTCACTTCTCTGATATTTCAATGAATTTAATTGCTTGTGTGATGGTGATAAATCTTAGTAAGACACATGTCTGCCAGAAGATTGGAGAGAACCATGTTATCCATGTTTTTCAGATCCCAAAGGTAGAGAGAGTATGCCAAAAATCCCCTTTAAGGAAAATGACAAATAGATATGCCTTATGCCTATACCACTAAGAAAGATCTGCAGTGCTTGATGAACTTTGGATGGGAGAGGCAACATATGTGAAAAGATATTCTAACTCATTTATTGGTTAACTCAGAAGAATCCCAGTTTCAAGTAGGGCTTAGAAAAAGATAAAACTACACTGTGGGCTTAAGCTACAAAATAAGATGTCCTGTGTTCATTCAAAATATTTGACCTAATGAATCCAATGGTACTACAGCATTTGTGATAGATAACAAACTTGTGGACTCTCTGTCAAGCACAGTGCAGATCCCTAAGATTCAGAAATGACAGCCTCCTTGCTTCTGGGATAATTGCTTTTTTGCATCTTTGGGGACCCAGTACATTTACAGGAGATAGTTGAAATGGAAGGAGAAATGGACTAAAATACAGATATACATAAACTCCTGGGCTGTGGTAAAGGGCTTCATTATGGTAAGAATCTAGAAAGACCCTAGAAAATCGCAAACAAACCAGTTTGAAAAAGAGATATGTGGAAGACAATGCATTTTTTGTTGGACCCCTCCAATATTTGTACAATGAACATATGAATGGAATGACCGTGATGGCAAGGATGGAGGTTATGCATATATCCAATAGCATGGGTTCCCTCTCACCAAAGCAAATGTAGTTAGTTCCACTGCAAAATGTTTAACATTCCAGGTGCAGAGATTGATGTAGAGCACTTAATATGTCCTCATTGACTAAAAAGTACAGCCCTCCTTCCACCATAAAAGGAGTAGTGATTTTCTTGGTCTAATCAGATATTTATTCTGGATATCTGATTGTCTTCTCTGACTTCACTGCCTCCAATTCTGCCAATCTGGAAAATAGAGAAAACACTGAGAAAAAATAAAAATAGCTTCTCAGTGACCTGTGGAATGCAATTAACACATCTAACGTACATGTAATTTTAATCCCATGGAGAAAGAAGAGAAAGAATAGGGTAGAAAAAGGTATTTGAACAAAGAATGATAAAAAAAAAGTTCTGAAAAATTGTTGAAAAGTATAAATTTATAATTTCAAGAAATTCAGTGAACTCTAAGTTGAGTAAATTCAAAGAAAACCCCAAGAAAGGACATGATTTTTAAACTGATAAAAGCCTAGAAAAACGAAAATCTTGTAAACAAAGTAAAATTCACGTAGAAGGAAATAACAATATGAATGTCAATTGATTTCTCATCAGAAACGGGGGGGTGCATAAGAAAGTAAAATAATGTTTAAAGTGCTTAAAGAGAAAAAATCAAAAGACTTCTGTATAGGATGAAAATATCCTTCAACAATGAGGGTGAAAACAGACATTTTTTGGGTAAAATAAAACCAAGAACAGTCAACATTAGTAGACCTGTACTATAATAAATGCTACACAGAAAGCTATTCAGACTGAAAGGAAAAGAATTAAAAGGGAAACTCAGATCTTTAAGAAATATGTGAACATCTTATATTTTATGAAACACATAAAACTAAAGCAAAAATTATAATACCTTACTGTGGATTTATAATACATTTGGACGCAATGTTATAGCACCATAGCATAAAAGATAGAGTCAGTTGTGGTAAATGGATCTGTATGACTGCAAGAGTTTTACATTTTATGAGGAGAGGTCCAGTGGGATAATTAAGAATATATAGTGTGATCCTTTTAGCAACAATTAAAAAACAATATAAAAGATAAACATTGAATTTAGGATGTCTACATGGTGACCTTATCAATGCTGTGGGATGACGCTAAAGTAATAGAAAAGAAAAAATGTCAGTTAATTCATTAATCTTAATTCAAAAGCTACCGTACATGAACTCTTTTAAACATTCAATGTTTCCCAGTGAAGAAAGAGTGTGAACTTAGAGTGAGAATGAGAATCTATCAGCTATGAGGTTTTGTGTTGACTATTTTGAGGTATTTCTTATTGAAACATCCAATGTCTGAAAACATCCAATGTCTAGGATACACTCCAAAATTATTTAGCTTACAAAGATAAGGAAAATATGATTCATTTCCAAGAGAAAAAATAAACAATGAAAATTGACTTCAAGATGATGCAGTAATGTCCATTATATATTTTCACATTGTTACATGATTACAAAATTACAAAATGGCTTTTGTAAACCATTTTGAAACATATGTATAAAAGGACCAATAGCCAATAGGACCCTGTTATACTTCAGCAGTTTGAAAAGAAGTCACTAAAATCAGATATAGATCACTATTTGATTTTTAAAAGCTTTGTCACCAAAAGCAGAGTGGTGTTCATCTGGTTGGGGTGGAGGTGGCGTAACTACAAAGTGGTATGATAGATCTTTTGAAGGATAATAGAAATGTTTTCTGTCTTGACTGCGATGGTGTCTGGATGAGCATATACATTTGCCAATACTCATTCATCTGGGTAGTTAAATGAAGCACATTTTGTTTGTTTGTTTGTTTATTTATTTATTTATTTATTTATTTATTTATTTATTTATTTTAAAGATTTTATTTATTTATTTGACAGAGAGAGATCACAAGTAGGCAGAGAGGCAGGCATAGAGAGAGGGGGAAGCAGGCTCCCCACTGAGCAGAGAGCCAGATGCGGGGCTTGATCCCAGGACCCTGAGCCACCCAGGCGTTCCAACAAAGCACATTTTAATGTGTAAATTAGGGGCGCCTGGGTGGCTCAGTGGGTTAAAGCCTCTGCCTTTGGCTCAGGTCATGATCTCAGGGTCCTGGGATCCAGCCCCCGCATTGGGTTAGGGTTAGGGTGCTTCCCCTCTCTCTCTGCCTGCCTCTCTGCCTACTTGTGATCTCTCTCTGTCAAATAAATAAATAAAATCTTTAAAAAAATGTGTAAATTATACTATAAAATTTTTTATTTATTTAAAAAATGTGGATCAAGTCCTTTAGCTTTATGTATTCTTAAGAAATCAAATAATCACAGTAGATAGTTATTAGCTAACATGCCATTGATTTAAATTTATATTTGAACAAAAGTACTTTATGAAGAAAAATGATTATTTCTTCAAATTGGCTACTTCATTTGGAAACACAAGAAATTTATGTAACAGAACGCATTTTATTTACTTTATCCTTAAGAGAAGAGCAGCTTATCAAATGATACCCCGAGAAGAGATTAAGAAGACAGATAAAATTAAGGTAGTATATTTCCTGTTAATGAACCACCACAAATTGGATATAAAATGTAGACTTCACAAAGATAATACAGGTAGTTGAGAAAATGAAACAGAGTAATGATCCAGAAACATCATAAAGAGCTGCAGGTTCAGTTTTGCATCTTTACTATCAGCAAATATAGTTCGAAGTAGATGGTAATGGCTTTATCATTACTTTTCTGTGTTTCTCTCAGGTAATGTGATAATATGCTTTTAAATTCTGAGCTAATTGGATGCTTCAATATATTACCTTTTGCTTCCTTTTTTTTTTTTTTTTTTGCCAGGTAATATCGGTATGGTTAAATCCCTTTGGAATATTTAATTTTATAAACTGCTTACTTGGATTTTTAGTAAATAAGAAAAAATAAAAATAAATAAGAACAAGCAATTTGTTTGATAGAATTGGGCCCTGTAACTTGATTATGTTCATTCGTCTATTTGGTAAGTACTTACGAACTACACTATGTGTATGACACAACTAGATATTGAAGAGCTTGGGAAAGACATACTGCCCATTCTAAGAATTTTACATAGGAAAAGTAGAGATAGAAAAAAAAATATTCAGAGCAAGGCCATATAGAGTTAATTACCAAATAAATTATCTAAATGTCTGATCAAAACAATAATTGCTAAAAAGATCAATGAAAGTTAAGAACTTCCTAGTTTAGAGCCACCAAAAAAAAAATGAAGCTTAAGCTTGACCTTGGGAGATAATATGACAATTAAGGGAGAATAGAACTCTTTTGTAATTTCTACTTTCACTTTCCCAAGGACACATAGAAAAACAGTGTTTTGTAACACATTTCTATCATACCTACTAATTTAGGAGTTAAACACAAGCTTGCATTTTATAAAAAATGTTCATTTTTATTTTTCAAATTGAAAAAGGACATTTTCAAAAGAGTATATTGCCCACCCAGACAGAAGAATCCAAACTATTACATTTCTTTTCTGAAGCCACTTTCACAGAATATCAGATGCAAGAGAAACAGATTTATATGCATGAGTTCACATTTCATTGACTCCTTTTCCATAGAAAATACAACCCAAATGTATTCTATGGCTATGGACATTATATGTTAAATGCAAAATTATTTCTTGGCTATAATTTTAATTATTGTATATGATCTATGTAAAGGGAGGATAAAAATGAATCCAAAGGGAATCCAAATACTGTTAAAATATATTAGGTAATATAAGGACATAGGGTTTCTTTGGAAAGAATTAGCACTGTAGATACATTTAAAACATAGTAGCTTTGTGGGAGCTTATAGTCCTACGTCTAAATTTTTCTTAGCATATTGGCTGTCTACTAGCAAATTAATTATTCATCGGCATTTCAATAATTACATATATTTCCATTTGGAGTTAAAAGACTTCATGATAATAAACACTAGTCTATCCCATTTTCTTTAGATAATGTTCCAGAAAAATATCCAAATATAAGCATTTCTCCTAATACTATAAAAGTATTTATATATAAAAACAGTTCTGAAAAATCATGCACTAAAAATAATAGAGGTAATGGGAAAACAAGGATTGAAGGCAAATCACTTAATGAAAGACGTTTGAAACTTTGTAATAAAATCATATATAAAAATGTATACACATGCATACACGTATATATAATACATATGCTTATAGATATGTATTCACAGTTATATATTCATAGGCAATTACACCCATTACTTCTGACAGTCAATCCTTTTCAGCCTCAAACGTTGGCCTTCTGCTTATATCTAACATATTGTCCCCTGGAAACATTTGCTCATTGAATTCTATCCAAATTAAGAATCTAATCCAAGATGTAGACTTCTTCATCATTCTTTTTTACAGAATAAAGATTGCCGACCCATGTTCTAAGTGCTGCCTGAGCTGCTTGTTTCTCCCTTTGAACATATTGTGCCTTGAGCTGCGAAATAATCATTAGCAAATAGCATTTTGAATATTTAAATATCCACTTTAAACAGTTCCTCTGAGACTATAATATCAAATCCAGTCCCTTCCTCCTAATGCATTAACTTTCTCCATCAACTCCGTGTCTCTGATATCTACTTCAACTGGACTATATAATTTTAAAAATGTGAGGTTGTAGGTGAGTGTGAGTAATTATTTATCTTCCCCAAAAAGAAACCACAGAAAAATTAATCTGAAAGCTGATTAGAGTAATTTTATCAGCTATTAACTCAATAAAAACAGAAAAAATACAAAATGGTGAATATCTACATACAATTAGGCATTTTTCCCCCAGCTCCAGGGAGTACAAATATTCCTAGAAATAATGAGATCCATCTTCATCCTAGATAGACATTAGAGAGGGAGACACCTCTGCCTATGAAATTAATGTAATATGTCTTTACTAATTACAATTACAAAATTTAAATACCTAGATATATCATTATTGACAACAGAGTTGGGGACATAGAGAGAGCTACATTGGAAATGTATTGGAAAATGGCAGGTATGATGGGTAGTTTCATGTGTCAACTTGGAGAACTGTGGTACTCAATTATTTCATGCAACACTAATCTTGGTGCTGTCATGAAAGTGTGTTATAGATATAATTAACACCTGCAAGCAGTTGACCTGTTGACTTTTCATCTCATCTGCTGATCTCTCTGTCTCTCTGTCACTGTGTCTCTGTCTTTCTCACTATATGTACATATATATGTATATATATATACGTATACATACATATATATATATATAATCTCTATAGATAGGCGTATATAGCTGATGATAGATAAATAGATAGATGATAGATCGATAGATAGATAGATATCCGATTGGTTCTGTTTTTTTGGAAAATGTTAACTGATACAGTGGGATTTTATTTTTTTGTCCTAAACAGGAGTACCAAAAGGGAAGTATGGAATCAGGAAGGAAGGGGAGAAAGAAGGATGAATAAATATCAAGAAACTGGTGCCCAAATTGCAGAAATAGCCAAAATTTTTAAGAAATAGAATGTTGAAGATTCAAACTTAAGTTATTTATATTTCTGTAATGGAAATATCTGCCTCCCTGAAGCATTTAATAAAGTCTGCTGTGAACATAATACAATAGGTCAGTGAAGATCAAGGAATAACAGACTGGCAAAAACAAACAAAAAAACCCCAAATAGATGAAAAACCTAAATGGAAGTGAGTTTGCAAGAAAACCCCTAAACTGAATTTGGCTCCAAGCCTCAGGTCACCATAATCATTTACATTTGCACTTTGAATGGATCCTTCTTGCTAATCATTTTAAATCCATTCTTGATGCCCATCCCCCACGACTTTAAGCAACTTAAAGAGAGCTTTGAAATTTCTACAGTTATGAAATGGGTACCAGAGCCGATACTATCTACATCTTAAAAGGCAATGTGACCTCAGCTGAAAACCGAGGTTAAGAAGATGATGGAGATATAGTCTCTACCAACAGTAAATTCTAAGACTATATAGACACATGCAAAAAGTACATTACAGTGGAGTGTGTATACTCTCTGAGTCATACACCCAGTGGCATGAGAGCAGAGATGACGTTTGGCACTCCACCTGCTTGGGGGTCTGAACACAAGCATCATGATGAGAACTTGCCAAGGGCTTCTAATTTCTTTCATAAACCGCAAGGTTAACGAAATAAAGCACTCTCAACCACACACTGGGTGTTTAGAGCAGAAATCTCTCCATAAAGCTTTTGTAGTTAATGCAGGAAGCAATCATATTCCCTTTTCTTTCCCCATCTAGATATGGGATATCACACAGACTTATAGCACCACCCCTCCCCACACACATTTTTTAATCAAGAAATAACAGATTCACTAGGGGGGCCGGGTGGCTCAGTCAGTTAAGTGTCTGATTCTTAATCTTAGCTCAGGTCTTGAGCTCAGGGCTGTGAATTCAAGCTCCACATTGGGCTCCATGCTGGCCGTGGATTTTACTTAAAAACAAACAAACAAAACAAAACAGATTCTCTAAAAATAACTCTCCTTGGAACAACTTATAATTCCAAACAATACTAAAGATTAAGGTGAAGTTTTAGTAGAAATTACAATAACCCTGTTCCTCAATTCTCAGTTCAACAGGCATTTTATGTATGTATGTGTGTGTGTCAGAGATCAGGGAATGCCTGATGGTTCAGTTTACAAATCCAGTGCCACTTGTATCAGAAATCACATTGTTTTTGTTTTGTAATATCACTTTCGTTACCAACTCATACTATACATTAACCCTACATGAGATGCCTTGTTTGTCCAGCATAGGACCTTGGAAATATAATTTTTTGATAGGACATTTTTAAATGTGAATTTAAAATGACTAGTTTACACTTTATTTCCCAGTTCATGCTTGTAGCTAAGACACTATTTCATGTTTATTATTTAAAAACTTCGGTAAAATTCTCAAAGATATGCAATGTTGTCCATTCTAAAAAGTAAAATCTTTTATCTCATGAGAGCAACAAAGAGAAGGTGATATAACAGCTGGATTTTAAGCCCCTTCAACTAAGAATGTCTTACATAAATAAGGCAGAAGTTTGTCTAGGTCTAGGAAGAAGGAAAAAGTCTATTCTAAGAAAAAGAGGTTGATCCTCCATGTGAGAGATTAAAGTAATAGGTTATAAAGGAGAAAAACTAAGGAATATACTTATACATAAAATATTTGACATGGTTATAGTAAGAAGTCATGGAACTGCCTTTCCCAGAAAAACGTAATTGCTTAGTTTCTTTCCGTAATGTGCCAATTAAGTTTTTGTGCCTATAAGCTCAATGCCAGCATGAAAAAAATATATACCCGGGTTGCAAAGTGGAAGAGTGGGCAGGGCAGATATTGGGGAGAGCCAAGGATAGGAGAATGGGAGATCTGACTTAAGGAAAATTATTTTTTCTTATTTTCGTAAATGTTATAATTTTGAAAAGTAGTAATTTTAATTAAACTAATTACATGTTGCCTGTGAGGAGTCCTGGCTACTTAAGCTTTAGCCATCTATTGCTTACAAAGTAGCATTAGCTATTTATTTTTAAATCGTAGCTTCTGACAAGCTTCAAGAAAATGTAGGATAACTTTATTCCATCTCTTCTAAACATTCCTCTGAATGTATTTTTCCCAAAATTAATTTCCATAGTCCATTAATGAAAATTTCCTAAAGCAAAAGTAAACTTCAAATTATTTAATGCTTACTAAACTAATCCAATTCAAAACAATATTTAGTTTTAACATATTTTTTTATGTTCCAGTGATGTACATTGACTTCTCAGTTATGATATACAGTGTAATTATAATGTATTGATTTATTTGTTTATATCCTTTCTTTTTACAGAGAATTGTTCGCCTATCTTAGATATCTATAATACAATTTGTTAAAATAAACATTTAAAAAAATATTTTATTTACTTATTTATTTATTTAGAGAGCCCACATGAGGGGAAGTAGGGGGGGAAGGGAGTCAGTGGGAGAGAGAGAATCCGATTGAGCCACCCAGACAGTCCTACATTAAAATAAACTTTTTTTTCAGATTTTATTTATTTATTTGACAGAGAGAGAGAGCACAAGCAGGAGGAGCAGCAGGCAGAGAGAGAGAGGGAGAAGTGGGCTCCCCGAGGAGCAGAGAGCCAGATGAAGGCCAGATTCCGGGACCCTGGGACAGTGACTTGAGCCTAAGGAAGACGCTTAACTGGCTGAGCCATCCAGGTGTCCCTAAAATAAACTTAAAACCAAATGAATGAAGTGGTTAAAAAAATGAAGAGGCAGGATATGGTCAAGCGAAAAGTGAGATTAGCATAAAATTGAGTCAATAAACTCTCCAAATGTGGGAGAAAAATATATTTCTTTGCAATTAAGTAATCAAACAAAGAAGATGAAAAGGTCAAATAAAAAATCTTGTCATCTATAATAAAAAATAAACTTGCTACACAGACGTAGCCAAATTATACCACATTCTGAAGCTGGTGAAAATGTCCTGTGACTTTTCAAAAAGAGAATAGCACTCCACAGTATTATAAACACATTCCTCAACACCATCTTACAGTGAATGGGGCAATGAGATTTTTAAAGGCACTTTTGAATAATATCCTTCCAGGTGGCCTGAAAGCATAATGAGAACAATTCTTTTAACAATCAGAAAACAGAGCCCAAATTCTGGATCAGGTTAAGAAAGGAAAGTAGAGTCTCTCTCCCATGAACTAAAACTAAAACCCATGAACAGAAATTTTCAGTGGATAAAGACAGATAGATCTCCAAGAAAAACACTCTCTTTTAAGTCAAACTTGGAAGTGCCATTTCTGTATGTGAATGGAAAGAAATCATTTTGTTTTCTTTCTCCTGGCACTCTCTCAGCTTTGCGTCAGAGCAGGTCGCTCTTAGGGACCTGCATGTCCAAGGGGGTTGATGGCAGGACTGGTAGAAATGGCAGTCAACTGGGCTCCTAAAATGTTAATAAAAATATTCTCCTCACTGACAAGAGAAACTGAAGAAATAGGCCCCTGTGATCAAAGCATGATGGGGGTGGAGGTGAGGGTCTCTATTACTCGTACTCTCTTTTTACATGACTTTTCCTCAAAACAGACCTAACTGTAGAAAGCCTGCCCAGCGAGGTAGGCAACTTCAATTTCCTAGCCAGAGCACCAGAATCAGTCCTGGGAGAGGTAAAATATGGGAGAGAAATACAGAGTATTCGAGAGAACACAGATTTTTTTGGAAAGTAAAATAAAAGGGGTTTAATAATGGATTAGATATGGGGTATGAAAAATGGCTGTTAAGATTCTGGCTGAAAAACACACTGGATGGGATCCACTCACTCTATTTACTAGCATAGGAAGAGAACCAGATTTGATGGGTTAGATTCTGACTTTAATTTTGAACGTTAGAGAGTTAGAAACATCGAATTTTGTAGGTCATGAATTTTGGGGTCCAAAGCTTAGGGAAGATATTAGGGTTAAAAAAAGGTACATTTGATAAATATTGGAGATACAGATTTCTTTAAAGAGAATGTAATTTACAGTATAGAATTTCGTCAAGTATTCAAGTAAAAAAAAAAA
>JAPYYM010002792.1:0-11863 GCA_028534135.1 Potos flavus
AGAGACAGCAAGGAGTCAAACTGAGGATGTGGGAAGGATTCTGGATTGTACCCTGAGTGAGATGAGGACACATTGGAGTCTTTAAAATATGTTTTCAAAGGTTTCCATATAATTAAAGATTTCCATAGAATCAAAGATCTTTTTGTGGTACTGCGTCCTCAGTAGGAATAACATGTGGGTCCAAGAACCAAGGCATGGGAGCAAGTATGGCACTCTGGCTCTCACTTCCAGTGATCCACTTGATGAATTGGACATTCCTGTCTCTGTAGCTCTAGGCTTTGCAATGTTATAGGTCCTAATCACCAAAAGGGGAACATTTCCACAGGGGACAAAACAAGAATGTATATTGAACTATGGCTCTGCTTGGGCACTTCAAGTATCCAGGGACCAGTGGGCAAAAAATGTCACTCTCTTCATAGAGATAATTGACCCTGGTCATAAGGAGAAGGAGTAGTGCTCTTTTACACAATGAAGGTAAGTAAGAATACATTCGGTGTCCAGTGCATAGTAACCAGGGGCTCATATCCCCCAGAAGAGGGTCTGGATCTTATTATAACAGAAGCCTCCAAAACAAGTACAGGTGGTAGCTGAAGGTGAAGGTAATAGAGATTGAATAATACAGGCTGGAGAACATGGGTATTTGTTGTGCTTCAGAGACTAACTTCCGTGGCAGGGGTGGCAGCTTATCTCACTAAATCCCTCTTTTATGTCACCTCTTAGGAATCCAGAGGAGCTATTGCCCAAATGAATATGACAAAGTAAATGTGAGTGGCACAAAGGATGTACTTTGGGAGACACAGTGATGCACTAACCAGATCTCCCTTCAAAGAAGGACCTATTGCCTTAGCTTCTGGAATTGCTGTAGGTAGATAGTCTTCAGTGTCAGAGCCTTCGGGTCTTACCTCAAGCGATCCAGCCTGCTGAAAGTTGCTCTCCTCAGAGAAGCTTATATTTAATGGCTTACTGAGGTAGGGGTACAAAGATCCAGTATTTCTGTCCAGGGTGGAAAAACTTTAACAGGTCATTTTATGCCCAGAGCTCCCAGTGGGTTGGGCTGACTTGACATTATGGAGCTTGTATCTTAGCTTTACTTGCCCCTCTGTCTTCTCCTGCTTCTTCCCCCCACCCCCTTTCTACAAGTGTTGATCACTAGGGCACTCTGTAATAAACATCATGCTTGATGAACATGTCTGAGTCTGTTTCTCAAGGAACCCAACCTGTGATAGATATGTATGAATGAATGATTATTTTACTGTGTAGACCACCCAGACTAGTTTCAGTGTTCAAATCCTAGAGGTGAATGGGTGTGAAGATAGCTCAGTTGGTCCAACTTAAAATAGCTGGAAAAGGTGAGACTTCCTGGAGTTAATTTTAGAAGGAAAAAGTGATGAGAAGGATAAACAGAAATCCCAAGAAGCATAGAGGAATCAGAAAATGGTAGAGACAGGGATTATGTGGAGTGGATCAAGCCACTGAAAAAATTCTGGCCAAAGATTTTTTTTTCAGTAATAAGGATATTTGACATGCAAATTTACATTATTCATTTTATCTTATGTAGATTTATTTATCTTTAATATCCATTAAAGTCTGCCATATTCAGAATTGTTACATGGTATTTTTTTTAAAGTTTATATCTGGATTAATAAAATACAGAATAGGTAGCAAGTTTTTCCATTAATGTATCAAATTCATTGGAATCAAGAGCTCAGGCTCATGGGCGATCATGGTAATAGAAGCTCCCATGCTGGCTTTTAACCTTCTCTAAATTAAAGCAGTATTTGGGTTCTATCTGTTTACTCATTTGTTTTATCTTCTAGATTGCATTTCTTTATGGAAAGGGACAGTGACCATCATGCAACACAATGCTACGTTCATAATTAACAGTCTTTAAATATTTCTGTAATAAATATATATGGGCAGAAATGAATTAGTTTATGTTGTTTAGTTGTACAGACATCTGTCTCCCCCACCAAACGATGTACCTCTGTGGATCAGAGTCATTTAAAATAGTTTTTGGTATCACCCAAACTGCTTAGAACAATACTTGACTCATAATAAATCAGTTATTTGTTGAATAGAATTTCTGAAGGCTGAATATCATGTCATTTCAAAACAAGACAAAAACACCAGTTTTCAATTTCTTGCTTCTCAACTCTTAATCTCTCCTTCATTGACTACTCTATGACAATAGAAATGGGTTCTGTAAATAGTTCTTTGCTACCTGGCACAATGCTAAAGTTTTTTAGTAGAGGGCACTGGAAAGACATTGCAAGAGGAATAGAATTTCCTTCCTGGTTCTGGCTTGCTCATTTGGCTGACTCCTACAGTGCACAGGGTGGTCCACAACCCTCGGTATCCAGGTCTCCTGGGCAGGCTTACAGTGGCTTTCCTCTGGTGAGACAGCTACCCATAAATTATTTTCTCTAGGACCTTAGAGTTCCAATTTCTAGCAGGTTTTAAGAGGGATTTCCAGGAAGTTCCTCTGGCATGGCAGTACAGAAACTTCTCTGTCATCTATGAGTCATCGATTGGCATGCCCTTTTTTTTTAATATTTTTTTTAAATGTTTTATTTCTTCATTTTAGAGAGAGAAAAAGAGAGTAAGTGCACGCAGGCAGTGGGGAGGAGCAGAGGAGAGAGGGAGAAGCAGACTCCCCACAACGTAGGGAACCCAGCAGGGGGCCTGATCCTGGGACCCTGAGATCATGACCTGAGCCAAAACCAAGAGTCAGATGCTTAACCTGCTATGCCACCCAGGTGCTTCAGAATGCTCTTTCTGAGAAGGTCTACGTCTCAGGCCTGGGGCGTAAGGTTCTGTTCTTTGTGCCCTCTATCTCAGTCCTAGGGATAGTAACATCTTAACAGCTGTAACTTCTGTATTCGTCAGTGTCCTCTTTACTTCTTAATAATCCTTCATTGCCCCAATCCTCTTTGAGGGTGAATGATTCTTTACATGAAACTTACCCTGTTTGAGTTACTATGAGGTTTCTCTCTCTAGATTGGACCCCGACTACATATTAGCAATCTAAGGAATAGAGTTCAAGAGTAACTGAGTTGAGAGTTCACCTTCTCACATATTGACTTTATAAAGCCCAGACATTTTCCAGAGTACACAGAACTCCAGAAGGTTAAAAACTGGAGGAAGCTTAGATTTATCCACTTTCTCTACAGTCATAATGGAATTCATGGATCAATTATTAGCAAATATGTCAAAAAGGTTAAAGAATGTGAATGTTATGTAAAATGAAGTCAGTTTTTGTTTTTGTTTTTTTTTTTGCTTTTGACTATGAGATATTCCTAGAACCTGTACCATGCCGATATAAAATATGCATTTCCAAGAAGTAAATGGAATATCAACAGTTTCCAAAATCTGTTTAAGCATGTTGTCTTTACTTGGAGAGCATCTCACCAATATATGGTTCTCAGATTAACGTTAAAGAACTGTCTTTAGGATTATCTAGCTCTGTGGTTCTCAATGTGTAGTTTATGGACCAGCATCAGTATCATCTGGGAACTGGTTAGAAATGCAAATTCTAGGCCCAGACTTACCTTCTGAATCAGAAACTTGGAGTGCAGGTCCTAACAATCTATATTTTAATAATCTCTTTAAGGATTCAGATACACACCAGAGTCTGATAAGCATTGATTTTGCTTAGTACTACTCTTATAGGTGAGGAAAAAAATCTCAAAAAAATTTCAGACTGTCAGTTTCAAACAACTTGCAAATAACAAGCAAATATCCTGTGTTCAAAAGAGCTTACATTTCTGGTTCTTTCTTCTGTGTCCCTCTTTAGTTGTGATTGCCTCTGAAACCTGTCCTTATCAACACCCTCCACTTCTTGGGTATGTGACAGGAAAACAGGAAATTGGGTTAAAATAAACAGAAGCTAGTCTCTTCATATATATTAAAAAGAACAAGCAAGCTATATAAGTACAGAATAATATCTCAGATATGTGCTCAAACACAAGAGAAATACCACTTGATGGAATATGGAATAGAGGATTCAAACACTGAATAAAGTTTGGATGGGAATAGATGGTCTTTAAGGGCCATTCATTCATGAAAGTTTGCAATTTTAGGATTCCATAATATGATGTTTGCTATCTTATCAAATAACCCAAAATTTTTCCTGTGGGAAGAGAAATATTTTGAATTGAGATAGAATCCTACTCAGCTCTGCCTCCTCCCTCTTCCTCTCTCCTCAAAAACTTGTACTTGGCTGGATGCTTCTCCTTCTCATTTTCCATTTAGGTGGCGTTTTCAAATATAGAAAACAATTTTGTAAACTCCCTGCCGTTTCTGTTTTGCTTGGGCTCCACAGAGGCCCAAATAATTTATGGAAAAACAGCACCTGTGTTTTCACCATGAATGGCTTTCACAACATTGATGAATTTCAAATAAAGGGCATCTACCTCATCCAAGTTAAATGGAAGAAAGTTCTCTCTCCATTTCCAGAAATTGATTATAGAATGTGCTCCAAAACTATTTTCTTGTCCCATAAAAACACCATACCAGATGTAAATATTTCATACCAGGCTCTACCCTTCAAGGGAAGGGAAGATGGTAGGTCTAAACAATTTTATCAGAAGAAGAAATTCTAAGGTTGATGTTTCCTGAGGATTTATACAACTGGATTGATTCATTATATCATTCACACAACAAAATTTTGTGGTGTATTCATTCATTTATTAAACAAATATTAATTCATTCAGCACCTGCTGTATCAGGAATAATCATAATAAATAGATACATTTCATTGGGGGGATCACAATGTACTTTCAGTTCAACTTGGAAGATGGAACACATCAGTTTATCTCTGCTTTCATCTAAAATGGAGGTCAGCAAACTATGGCCTGTGGGCTAACCACTTATTTTGGTAAATAAAGTTTTATTGAAACATGACCATAACCATACACTTACATATTGCTTTATTTTTATGTTTGATTCTTTTTTTTTTCCTATGTGTTTCATTTTGAGGAGTTTCTAGTGTTATGCTAACCTTTTCTTCTAAAATGTTTAATCTGTCAATGGTCTAATTCATTAATTTGTTTCATTTCACACGTAATTTTTTTTCATCTCCAGAGGTTAGATTTGGATTTTTTTTAATATCTCCCATGCCTGTACTTAGCTGACTTAGTGTCCTTCGCTTCAGTGTTTTTCTGCTACTTTTAATATTTATATCATTTCTGGATCACTTTAGATTGGTCTTTTTTCTTCATTATGCATCACGTTTTCTTGCTTCTTTGCATTCCTGGTAATTTTTAACTGGGTACTAGACATTGTGAATTTTACCTTATTGAATAATGGATTATTTTTGTATTCCTTTTTTCTTAGAGTCTTTTTAAAAAATTTTATTATGTTTTGTTAGTCACTATGTAGTACAACATTAGTTTTTGATGTAGTGTTCCGTGACTCATTATTTGCTTATTTGTTATAAATATTTGCTATAAATATTCTTGAGATTTGTTTTGAAATGTAATTAAACTGTCTAAGGCCAGGCAAAGAAGATTGCAGGGAAGAAGATGAGAGAGAATAGTACCTGGCACCCACTCCACCCACTCTTGGCACACCACGCACCTAGTACCTGGCTAGGATTCACCTTCTCCCTGACACAAACAAAATAAGTAAATAAAGCACAAAAGATGCAAACCAATGGTTTTAAAGACACTGTACATGAGGCAAGAAAGAACAATAATCTCTCAAAGTTACACAACAAACAAGGTGAAGCAGAATCAGAAACAACACTGTCTTTGCAGATTCATTCATTTCAATTCCATTTAGATTGATTTCCATTATTACAGTTTCATGGGTTTCAAATTATTTAATCTTTGGCATCTTTGTCTATCACTGTGTTCCAGAAAATACGAAAAAAATGACTTTATTATGAATAGAAAACCATTAACTTTTTTAAAATCTATAAACATGGATAACATGGAGAATAAATCCATCCATTCTGTGGACCCCGTATGCAATTTCTAAAGAAGAGATTATGAATCTAAAATTGAAATTACTATTGAAAAAAGGAAATATTTTGCCATATATATATAATTCATATATATATTCATTATATATACATATATGTGTGTATATATATATATTTTTAAGAACCTAGATGTGTACATTTCATAAATGATAGTTGAAAATATGGTTTCTAGGATCAACAATGTGAATGACTAGCCAATTTTCGTTAAATGTTTTAATGGTCAAAAAAAAAAAAAAAAAAAGAAGTGGAGTCTTAGAATGACTTGGTTACAGGAAAAGAGCTTGGATGCCATGCTAAGGAATTAGAACATTCTTCAGTTCAAGGTTTCCTACCTTGTGCACTAAAATGTTGCCAGTCATCTCTGGCCACAGGCGGATTTATATGTTTGTCCCTGAGTGTCATACCGATATTGCCAGTTTCTACGAAAAAGGGAGAACTTTCTTAGACTTTGGGGTTTCAGAGATGGTTTTGAAGACTAGGGGCAAAACCACACCTGGTTCCAAAAAGACCATGCTTTACACATATATTTGAAAGTTGCTAAAAGGGTAGATATTAAAGTTCTCATCACAAGAAAAAAATATATAGCTTAGTGAGGTGATGAATGTGAACTAGACCTAATGAGGTGATCATTTCACAATATATGCAAATATCAAATCATTGTGTTGCATACCTGAAACTAATATAATGTTGTGTGTCAATTATAAATAAATACATACATACCTGCATGCATACATACATACATGTAATGGAATGGAAAAGGGATTTGAGGGGAAAAAGAGATGGAATCAGGAAAAAAAGGTAAAAGGATTACATAATGCCAAAAAGGTCATTTTTCAGACTCCTGGGTAGATGATCAGAAAAGTAAAATCCTGAGAAATTTTTTATTATTTTTATCCTTTTAAGGAAGATTCCAAGTTGCATAATGTTTTACTTTTTGAGGTGTGTGGACAACATATCCAAAGGGATAGCTGATTTTATTTTGCACACAAAGGTAAGCACCTTTGTGTGCAAAATAAAGAAAGGTTCATTGGGCTAGATAAGACCCTCAGAATGATTATCCCTAAGGAATAACCTGCTAGCACTCAGAGAACCAGATTCCTTCTTTTTAGAATCCTCAGTAGTTTTGCAGAAATCTGGCAAATTCATTATCACTTCTAATAGCTTCTAATTAAACTGTTTTAGTAAAGCTGTGGAATTTAAGAAAAAATCATCAATGCATAATAACACCTGTTAAGTATTTTCATATGTTGTACACAGATTCTTACAGAAGCTATACACACATGCTTTATGGCATGTGGACCCACTTCAAGTGGAGGCACCACTTACAATCCCTCTGGAAGGGACCTCTGAGAAAAGAGATTGCTTAGGGCCTAGTGAGCATCTTGTCTCTGGCAATATGCCAACAGGATATAGAGAGGTTCTGGATGACTCTGCCAAAGTGTCTACAAAACAGAAAACCTCTAATACTCCTTGCTTCCAGTTTCCTTGTTTCTGATAATCTGGGTAGATATTTAGAGACATCATAAAAAAACATAATGCCATGTTATGTCTGTCCAGTGCCACAGAACTTTAAACATAAGTCCATGTGGTTTCATTTAATCAATCAGCAATAAATTATCGCATTCTTATTCTGCATCTGACATCATGCTCCACTCTGGGAAACAAAGGCAAGGTCACTGACCTCAAAGAGCTCAGACCCCAGTGGAGAATAATGACCTACCTGAAGTACAATGAGCTAAACATGGTCATTGCATTTGGTCCCCCAGTAGCCTTTTCAGGAAGGCATGGAGAGTGATTTTCAGTTTTTACTACACAGTCACCCACAGTGTTAGTGCTTGGCCAATGTCAGAAAGTTTATAAGTAGCCAAATCTGGGCTAGAACGGGTTATTTGGGACGGTTCCTTGGTTCTCTTTCCTCCCCAGCTGCCTGCTTTCAACAGCCTGGTGCTCATCAGGATGTGGTCTGGCCTATCAATAGAAGGTCAAGAACACAGAAGATAGCAGCTGGTATTTCCCATCAAGGGAACTTGAAAGAGTGGCTAATAATCCCCATATCTTATTTACCTACTTTGAATTTATTGTAATCTAGACCAAGCGCAGCTACGATTCTCTGTCCTTAATGAAACCCGTGATTTATTATGGCTAGGCAATAAAATAAGACTGCACCTTAATTCCTAGCATCTTACAAGAGACAAAGGAAATGGAAAAAGGCTTGGTGGGAGTCTGGGGGAGGGTCTTTCGAAAGCCTCTCAAAACACAAGTGAAGAAGACCATTCTAATGTCTCTAGGAAAAGTCCCTGTTTCCAAAGAAAGGGAAGAAAAACAAGCATTACTGAATGCTATTTTTTGAGAAATAGATTAGCCCTTGGGTTTGACTAAGGTGTACTGCTTTTCCTGGCAGTGTCTTCTCCATTTTTTTTTTCTGGATGAAATTCAGAAGAAAAAGCAGCAGATTTTCTTGGCCCTTGGTGGACTGGACTCAGCATGAATCCCATCTCAACCCTAAGCCAGCTCAAAATAACATTTACTGAGTACTCTCATTGTTCCATGCTTATTGCCCAGTGCTTGTGTGTGTCTGTATCTATATCTATATATCTATGTGTACATATTGTGTGTGGTGTGTGTGTGTGTGTGTGTGTGTGTGTACACACATGCATGGCAAGGAAGAGAAGCGATATGGAGATATCCCAGCTCCAGAATGCATAACTCATACCATTTGGAGAGCAAAAGCCTTTGCCCAGTGTTTGAGTTTCCCATTGCTGCTATAACAAAAATTATCATAAATTTAGCAGTTTAAAACAACACAAATTATTATCTTGCAGTTCTGGAGGTTAGAAGTCTGAAATGGGTCTCACTGGGCTACAATCAAGGCTGACTTCCTTCCTCGAGACTGGAGGAGAAGATCCATTTTCTTGTCATTTCCAGCATCTAGAGGCTGCCCTCATTCCTTGGGTGGTGGCTTCTTCCCATTTTCAAAGCTAGCCACGGCCAGGGAGCCTTTCTCACATTGCCTCACTCTGATACTGACTCTGCTGCTTTTCTCTGTCACCTCGTGTTTAAATTGGGCTTGTCCACATAATCCAGAATAAACTTTCCATCTCCAGACTTTTAACTTAATCACATCTGAAACATCCCATTTGCTATGTAAGGGAGCATATTAACAGATTCTGAGGCTTACAACATGGATATATTTGTGGAGTCATGTTTTTACCTATTACACTAAGCATCTGATTTCAACAGTTTTGGAAGAATGTCAATTTGTCAACATTTTTCAAACTTTAAAAGGTGTATGCATTCTCATACAACAATTCCATCTCTGGGGGCTTATCTTTTTTTTTTACCTGGGGGTTTATCTTATGGAAATATTTAACACATGCCCGCAAATATATTCATCAAGAAGTTAATTGCCGAAATAACTAGATATTCGCTTGTTTACATGTTTATTATTTATCTATCTCCATTAAAATGCAAATATCTCGAGGGAAGGAATTTTGCTACAATGATCATTGTTTTATCTGAAATTCCTGGTATGATGCCTATATTTAGTAGGAACACAGCAAATAAATATTTGCAGAATAAGTGAATGAATGAATGAATTTAACCTTTAAAAAGAATGAGGCTTATTCAAATGCACTGAGTTGAAAAGATATCTAAGATGGATTGTTAAATAAACAAAAGGGCAAGATGAACGTGTAATTATATCATTTTTGGAAATAATTCATTATGCAATATGTTCTCTGTCTCTATCTATCTCTTTCTATATGCTTATGAATACCATTGCAACAATATGGAAAAACATCTGGAAAGATAAATCTAGCTATATTTTATTTGTAACTTTTGCTATCTACTTTATTATTTCTGAATTAAGCAATAGCTAAGTATTTTTCCACAGTCACAGAAATTTTAAAAAGATGTATAGATAAATATCTGAATCCAAATTTCTAAACTAAGTTAAACACCTTTCCATTCTGTATTAATTGCCTAGGATAGAACATATCATTTCAACCTTTTCTACCTCTTAGATGACTGAGCAAAAGAGAAATTCTGAAGAAGACATTCGTATCTGTCAGAGTCTGAGGAAAAAACAGAAACCACTCTTGGTATTTCATAGTGAAAGTATTTAATGCAAGGAATTGATTATAGTGTGATGGAAGAGCTGAAAATCCCAGCTGAGATCTGTGAGGCAACTCAGTGATTAGCCACATATGAAAGTGCTACTCAGCCTGGAGAGACAAAAGAATGAAGTATTCTTACCAGAGTCTGGAATTTGGGACCACTTAGCAGAAATTGGAATCATCATGGTTATATAGAGGGAAGTCTAGGCCGAAGGGATGTAGACCCACAAAAGAGAGGCAGCTACTGTCGAGAAGCGATGAAAGATGGGTAGAGATACCCTCGTTCCCACCCTCCAGGCATTGGCCAATTGGTGATATCGTTGCTATTGGCTAGAGTATCTCAAAGCCATGATTTCTCTAGATCCTGGAAAATGGAGTTCTGGCACTACAGAACAGTGTGAGGTGGGGAATTGGGTCTGGAAATCACCAGCCAATAGCCAGTGTGAGGGCTAGCCGTGAGAAACCATGAAGAAGGATTTAAGATAATGTGCCCTTTCCAGGATGCTCTAAAGAAAGTATATTAATGCATTAACTACGTTTGTTAGGGCCCACTTCTGTCTACATTTTGCTTTAGTAATAGAAGTGCATTCAATTTGGCTACCCAAAAACATCCTGGGACATCCATTATACATTTAATTACAGAATATTAGGGCAAGTTTTTTTTTTTTTAAGATTTTTAAAATTTATTTTTCAGAGAGAAAGAGAGAAAACACAAGCAGGGGGAGTGACAGGCACAGAGAGAAGCAGGCTTCCTGCTGAGCAAGGAGCCTGATGTGGGACTCAATCCCAGTACCCTGGGATCATGACCTGAGCTGAAGGCAGACACTTAACTGACTGAGCCACCCAGGTGTCCCAAGGCAAGTATTTATATCCTGTATATTCCCATTGTAAATACTGAAAGTCTGCTCATTGAGATTAAAATCTATCATCAGGAGATACAGATTTATATATATACATATATATATATATATATATACACACACATATATATATATTCTCTGTTTATCAATAGAGATAGATAAAGCCACACACACACATAGTCACACATACAGTCGTACTCATACATATAGATAATATCCTAAGAGAATTTCAAAATTATTTCTTTGACATTTTCAACCAAGTGTGTGTTTTGGAGTGTAAGAGACTGATATAATTAGTCATGAAGACTGTGACACAAAGAGAATACTGCTAGGAAAAGGCAACACAATAGAAGCGTAGGAAGACAGACATCTATAATTAGTCTATCATAGAACTGCAAAAAGTGAAATTAGAGGTATCTGATATATTGTTACTGATTTGTGGGTATTCTATACATTCTTATCTGTCGAACTAATCAATATGCATCCCTTAGAGACTGCTGACATCCCCTCTGAGCATCCATCAAAGACTGCTCACATTCACCCTCATCTATTCATTTGCCATACAACAAATTCAATATCATGAAATCCTAAACATCCAGGACTGGGGATAGCTTTAATGGGCCAAGAAGTTGGCTCTATCAGGAGGACTGATGTTCACATTGAAATCTAATGGTGAGAATGAACTTAAAACATCCATGACAGAAGGCAGCTTCTAGTTTTCATTTGATTCTCATTTCCTTCAACAGGAAAGTTTCTTGGATTGTGAAGACTTTAGACCTTCTCTGTGTTCTGCCTCTGGGAAACTCACCCATGCTATTACTCTCATTCTGTAAGGAGAAAGCAGCATCAATCTATGCAGCCCTGACTTTGAGCTTCCATTTCCAACTTTGGTAATCTCCAACTTG
>JAPYYM010002793.1:0-11863 GCA_028534135.1 Potos flavus
TATGCTGTGATTTTAAAATTCACTTTGAGAATTACGCACTAGTTCTAAAGACATGTTTAATAATAATGCCTTATTTTTTTTTCTTTTTATAGTACAGAGGTTTATAAGGGGTTTACAAAGGGATCACATTCATTATCTTCTTCCACTGGAATTGTGGCAGGGAATGGTTAAAATAAAATGGACTTTGGGGTCAGGAAGATGTGGTTTCAAATCCCAGTTTTAACGTTTGTTATTCACGGAGCTTCAACCCATTAAACCACAGTTTTATCATCTGTGAAATGGGTGCACACATACTCGCCTCTTGACCCCGGAACCTACTGGGCAGTGAATACGTGGCAGCTGCTATTATGATTATTACTTTTATTATGAGTACTTTCGATCCATCTGGTATGACTGGAGAAAGGTGAACACATGCTTGGAGACCATGTGGTTCGCCCCCATAGAAGCAGCAGCAGGAGGCATCTAAGAAAAAAAAAAGGCAAAGCAAAAGTAAAAACAAAACAAACAATAAAGCACACACCCACCTACACACACAAAAGAAATAAGTTTAGGTGCTAATATTGGCTCTCCAGGATTACCTTCTTGATTTCCTCATTTGGATTAAAACATTAAATCCCAAACCTGCCTGATCACCAGGATCACCAGTGGGAATTGGAGAAAAAAAAATACAGATTTCTGGCCCTCATCCGTAAATATTTTACTTTGGCTCACCTGGGTTGAGGTTCCAAAGTATCCATGTGTGTTGCACTCCCTAGGTATACATAATCGCCAATCAAATGTGCAGATGACGGTAATAGATGACTTCCAAGGGCAAGCCTGTAGCCTTCTGAGTTATTATGGTGCTGTGGAGCCTGTTTTGAAAAACTGACTATTTTCATGCTGAAGACGTTCCTTCTCTAGTGGAGGTGCCCATCCTTACCAGTCTGGAGGAGGAAGTGTCGCTTAGGCGGAAGGTTATTCTGAAACTCCTTTCGAAGTTGAAGAACATAAAAGGTAGCAAAGGGGAAGAGGTTCTGGGAGGCTGGTTCTTTCATTACAGTTGCACAAATCCCCTGGAAGAGAATTCGCTCAAGTCACAGGAACTCTCCTCTTAGTACGTTCAGCTTTTGGCTAAGCTCCTTGTAAGGTCTCACCGGAAGGACCGTCTCAGTTTCCGTGGGGAGTGAGGACATCGTGAATCACCATGTGCTTCCCAGGCACAGGCTTGTTCTCCAATTACGTCTGAAAAGAATGCAGAGAGGTGGGCTCAGGGTTGAGCAATAGGGATGGCGCCCAGGCAGGGGGCTGACACCATGCTGGGGTCAGACCCTGGGACGCAACAACACAGATGATAAAGTGGGGAGTGTGGGATTGTTATTGACTTCCCTCTTCCAAAAAGCTCTACCGTCTAGGATATCCTGTTTACATTCATGGGAGGAGATAGACTGCCTACGGCAACGAGAATCTTGGAGCTGAATCCGCTGTAGGGTATAAACATCGATGCGTTACTTTTCGGGGGAAAAAGGATGTGCTCCAAGGCAGACCTTGTAAATATGCAGCCGCCCTCCTTGCAGATATTCCCAGCAGGCAACATACCGTGTCTAGAGTTAGGATCACATAAATTAAGATTAACGGTTCTTCCAGAAGCTTGTTTTCATCACAGAACCATTGAAGAATCAGGAAGAAAACAGGAAATTTGAGACATCGCCATGGTATCATGACAGACTGTGTGCTTCTGCATGGGGTTTTAAAAGTCACTTTGTTCTACTTGTAATTACATTTTTGTGAGCAGGAAATATACCTTAAGATATATTCTTAATTTTTAAAAAATTAGCGAAGGCTTTCTTTCACAGTTTGAGTTAATCACAGCAAGTTGACTGATGGGTGTCAAAATGAAATAATTCTTAGAAAGATCGATGAATAACACCAACCTTCTAAGACATAGCTTATCACTATAAGTAAACGGATATAAGAGCTTTCTACAACAAAAATTTATGCATTGGCGTTTCCCATAACAGACTTATTCTATTTTACTGCTTCTCATTGATATTCCTTGGGAAATTTTAAATAAATCTGGCAATACCGTGGGAAAATTCTTTGCCCTTTTAGAAAACAGACCTAGAATTTTAATTTATGGCAAAATATACATCATACTTCCACATTTGACTTAAATTTTAAAGTAACAGCTTTGCAAGTATTCACTACACTTTTCCTTATTTGACTGACAAGAGAGAATTAGCCACAACTTATCAATTCATCTGTGTAAAAAATTCTTCTAAACTTGGAAGGTTCATCATGAGCTATGAAACTAGCCCTTGGCTTCTGCTCCTGTTACGTATTTCAGCCAAGAACGAGCCAAGGATTCTGGCAGTGACAGAGAGGTGAATGTGTGGCTCTCTCAAGAGGGTCACAATTTTAGCAAGAACCGATTGGGCACACATTTATTATGTGGTGAGCTCCATGCCAGATGGAGTAAAGCCATGAGAACTGAAAGAAATAGTTCCTGCCCTTGAGAAGCTTACAACTAGTGAATCAGACATGATGTAATACAGGAAACTATGAAAGAACATTCTGGTATATATATTGTCTGACTTGCCTGTGGTGGGTAGGTGTTGGACATCAAATACGTCTAGGACGGCGGACAGTCAATCAGCCTGGAGACAATTTGGAAAGGCAAGGAAGAGCTGGAGATATCTTTTATTTTACATTCTGACTTGTGAATTTTGCTTTCATTGAGTACCTATCATGTTCTGGACACCAGAGATACACAGTAAGAACTAAGAGCCCAGGCCGTGTGCATAGGCAAAGAGCAAAGGGAATTAACCAGATGACTTTTCCCAGAGGTCTTCAAGCCATGCATAGTTCAGATCTCAAAATGCACGTATGTCAAATGAATGGCGTTGAAAACATGCTGAATCATTCCTCTGAGTCAGGACCATGGCTTTATTGCCTAAACTGTTGCCAAGGTCCCTCTGCTAGATCTCCCTCCTTCTATTCTGGCCGTTTCCCATCCAGTTTCAACACAGCAGTCCTTGACCTTGGACACCAAGGAGGGTGAGAGAATGGAGAGGAAGGACAAGTCTTGAACTTAGCCTGTGAATCTCTCAAATGGCCAGAGACCACTACACTGAGACCAGACAAATCAGTTGCCTTCCTCCTTTAAATGGGAAAGTCACGGGGCGCCTGGGTGGCGCAGTGAGTTAAGCATCTGACTCTTGGTCTCAGCTCAGGTCCTGAGATCAGGGTGGTGAGATCAAGCCCTGAATCGGCGCTGCACTCAGCCTGGAGTCTGCTTAAGACTCTCTCTCTCTCCCTTTCTCTTTGTCACCTCCCCCCCCACTTTCTCTCTCTCAAATAAATAAATCAATCTAAATAAATAAATAAATAAATAGTAAAGTCATAGAGAGGGAACACCATGAAGGGGATGTTTGGTGGGGTAAATTGACACACTTCTTTTTTTCTAGAGAGGTTCATTAGAAATCCCTCAAGGCTGACATGTCCAGCATCCACACAATCCCATTACTGCCTTTAAATGTTGAACTATCTGCCATGCTCCCTCTCGGCCTCCCACGGTGAGTTCTCACAGCTTCCTGTGCTTTCCTTTCAGTGGCCTCGAGCAGGCCAGCAACTGAAGAGTACACCGTTGACGTGGAGATCAGTTTTGAAAATGCCTCCTTCCTGGAACCTATCAAAGCTTACTTGCACAGCCTCAGTTTCCCAGTTCAAGGGAACAGCACTGACCAAGCCACCAACATTTTAAGCATTGAGGTGACAACAGGTGAGTCAAAGACTCATTGCTTCCAAACGGAGGGTCGGACATATCAGGAGGAAGGCTGTCTGCACTCCTTAGTATTAGAGCAGATTGTACTCAGTAGGCAAGTGAGATGACCCAAAATGGCCTCAAGTATGATTTTATGACTTCACAGCCTTCCAGAATGAAGCCCCTACTGGCAAACTCTGCAGCCAATTTCCTTATTTCAAATGGTGGCCAAATGTTTGCTTGATGGTTTGTGTATCACTTGTCACAAAATGTGTCCCAAGATACTGCCAGGTCCTTCATGACAAACTGCTGGGTCCCATTCCTCTGGGTAATCAATGGGTACAGCAAGGACTAGTTCATGTATTAATAAGTGGCAAATTCCCTTCATTCTGGCGTCATAGGTCAGGAAATAAGAACCGGTGCACACCTGGATTGGAAGCAAAAAATAATATAGAAACCCCCAGGCTCTGGGATTGGACATTCTGGTCACTGCCTCCCTTTTGAGGTTATGCTAGGTGTCCCAATTCTCAGGCACCATCACCTGGGAAGCTACGATAGGGGACTCCTCCTTGTCCTAAATAAACTTACTGTCTTGCAAACACTAACAGACATTGGATTTTATGATTCTCAAATGGAGGCAAGCATAAAATTCTTGTTTTTCAAAATTTTTTTGGAATTCTCATATTTCAAATAGCCCATCAATATCATCTATGCATTCCAATTTTTTATTCTTAACATATGCTAGTGGAACCTTAGTGGTTGCTTCATAGTTTCCTTTGGGTGCCCCTTCCCTCCAATGCTGAAACACAGAATTGCATCAGTATTCACGGATTCACTGGGGTTTGGGTGTCCCTCCTATTTCGGGAACAATGATTTGATGGCTTTCCTTTGGGTAGTCACTCTGCGCCTTTTTCTCAGAGCTGATTCTTAGAGTAGACAGCTCCCAGTGATACGACTTTGATTGAATTTTAGAAATAAATTCAAAGCAGTCTGTTTTCAGAGCATTTTCCAATGCCCTCCCTGGGGTTAGAAACTGTTTGGGTTGTTCACATTTGACTAGAAATGTAAAAGGCACAATCGTATTTATACTCAGTATTTGTTATCTATTGCCGCTTAACGTATTAGCACAAAACTTAGCATTTTAAAGCAACAAACGTGTATTGTATCATATAGTTTCTAAGGGCCAGCAATTTGGGAGGAGCTTGCCTGGATGGCTCTGGTTCAGGTCGTATGAGGTTGTAGTCAAGCTCTCAGCCAGAGTGGCTGTCCTCTGAAGGCTCGACCAGGGCTGGAAAATCTGCCTTGAAGCCCACTCATGGTT
The DNA here is from genome assembly GCA_028534135.1 of Potos flavus. Lineage (NCBI taxonomy): Eukaryota > Metazoa > Chordata > Mammalia > Carnivora > Procyonidae > Potos > Potos flavus. Next base: position 5,061 of record JAPYYM010002793.1, read on the forward strand.
GTTGGCAGGACTCAGCTCCTCACTAGCTGTTGGCTGGAGACTTTAGTTCCTCACCATCTGAGTCTCCACGCCCTGTCCTCATGCAGTGGCAGCTGCCTACCCCCGTAGCAAGCGATGAAATAAAGAGAAGGAGAGAGGGAGAGAGAGAGATCACAGAGGAAAGCCACACTGTCTTTTATATCCTAATCTCAGAGATGATATATCATCACTTCTGCCATATTCTGTTGGTCACACAGACCAAGCCTAGTACAGTATGAGAGGGAGTTATAAGAGGGTGTCAATACTCAGAAACAGGGGTGGAGAGGGGCCATGCTGGAAACTGGCTTCCATACACTTCATGTCCAGGAATCTGTTCATCATGGCATCGTCGTAGGCGTCCCCTGAGATAGTCAAAGCCGTCCTCCTTTAGGACGTCCACCATTCCTGATGGCATGGTGATGCATAATGGGAATCACGTGAATCTCATGTTAACACTATTGAACTTCCCAGAGGGCAATATGGAGTCAAGTTAGGATTTTCTACAAGTATAAATACTTACAATCTATCAATGTAAAGGTGGTGACCACCTTCTCTCTCCTCACTGTTCTGGGTAATGCTAGTCTGCAGACCTACTGGAAATGAAATCTGGTGCTCCTGTGAGACAGGCTACAGGTGGCCTCAGGAACGGTGCCTCCAGAGTCTCACTTGTCAAGAGCATGACAGCTTCCCTGCAGGGCATCTCTGCAGTTGCCTTAAAGGACTACCTCCCAAGGGACCTTTTTGCCAGCTCAAGGGAGGTAAGTAACTGTTCATTAAATATTTCTTCGTGGAGTGGCTATTTGATAGCAACTCAAGCAAATGTTTCTCTGTCCTGTGTGTATTCACTTGCTAACGTGAGATTTTAAAATATTGCCCTGGATTTTTTTTCAGCAGATGTTACCCTAAGAATGTCAGTCAGACTCAACGTGGGCTTTCAAGAAGACCTCAAGAACACTTCCTCTGCTCTCTATAGGTCCTACAAGACGGACTTGGAAACAGCGGTAGGTTTTGGCCCCGGGAACCTCTTAACCAACAAGTTTTTTGGGCTGAACTGAATCTGTTGCAGTGACAGTGGATAATTTGCTTGGAGCTGTCAGAATTTATGAATGTGGACATCAAAATTATTCCTCTGTCTCTGGGATGATGAATTAAGAAGTGCTCAAATCAAATAGTGTTCATGATGCTTTGAAATCATCTTGACCTATAGGTGGAACTTCTTCCCAGGGTAGGATTGATTCAGAGGTGATTTGGTGGCAGCAGCTCACCGAATCCTATGCGGAGGTCTAGAAGTGCCCGATGGTGCATTTCTGTTTGTCCAATGTCTGTTAGTGTTTGCAAGACAGCCTGGATGAAGGCCCTAACATCTTTTGGGCAGATCAGCCTAAGGCTGATACTGAGGGTTTCAAACCATTCTATATTAGAGGTACCAAGGCATTCTCACTTACGACAGATTTAAATTTATTTATATATTCATATAAAAATAGAGAATATTCCCTGAGTGTTAATTGTGTGTGCCAAACACTGTTCTAAATGCTTTACATTGGATTAATTCATCTGAGCCTAAATGCTTTGCTTGAATTAACTCATTTGGAGTAGAGCTTCCCAATGGGTGTGCTAACAAATTATTATAAGTGGGTCGAGATAATGACTTCCCTTAGTTGTCTGGGCAGCCAAGCCCCTGCCTCAGGCCAGGAGCACCTCCTCTTACCTTTCTGTATCACAGAAATTATTTTCATTTTCCATGGGTGCCATGCTGAAATGCTGAAGAACTCTTGGACATCTGATTTGCATATCTGGCATGTAATATTTCTGCACAGCACGAGAAGCTTCCTTACACAGACACAGACACACACACACACACACACACACACACACACACCCCACACACTCAATTACATACCTTGGAGGGAAGAGAGAGTGGCATATTAATCTTCACATCCCACCCATCCACGTACCTCGCACAGTGCTCGGCACCCACAGTGCTTTGCGTGTAGCATCTGCCTGCAGATGTGACTGGAATCGAGATGAGTCTCCTGTGGGTTGGTATTCAGAGAAACCTCCCCATTTTCTTTGCTAGGCATTTCCCGGAGTAAGAATTTTGTCCATGTAATCTGGTGTTTGTTTCTTGGAGAACCCAGCCTGCCATAGGCAGATAGGAATTACTTCTTCAAGTGCTGCCTGTGCCAGCACTATTAAAATAGACAGGAGAAAGGTTTGCCCGGGGCGATAAAGAATATGAGCTTTTTACTCAGCTTTAAATCCTTTGGCTTACCTCTCATTGGACCTTGATACGATGACACTCATCTTACTTTGTTTTCCAGTTCTGGAAAGGTTACAGTATTTTACCAGGCTTCAAATTGGTGACTGTGACAGGGTTCAGGTAAGAAGCTGTAATCGGGTCATTTCTACCCAGTGGCAGAGACCAATACGTTAGTGAAGGAGAAAAAGCCCATGAGGGGGCATCATGTGGGCACACAACGGGAGTACTTTGGTAGAGGGGAAGACAGTGTCAGGTGCTGCGGCTTAAAGAGGGAGGCAATGCCGAGAACAGAAACTTGCTCCCTAGAGATGTGCTTACTTAGATGGAAAGTGAGCAAAAGACTTGTGTTTATTCTGTGCATGCAAGAATTTTGCAAACAGATACGGGACAAGTTTGCAGTCTGGCGAGTTCCGAGATATACCAATGAAATAATGTCATGCATGATGCCTTTATTCAAGAAGAGTCGTCGGCCAGCCACAAGCACACAGTTGCACGCAGCTGTGTGAATGGTTCCCCCTGGAGCTGGGCACCGTGGCAGGCCTGAGCGGGTTAGCAGGGGGTTTCAAAACGTTAGTTCTCAATTTTAAAAATAAAGAATGCTCACAGAAACATTCAGGGATTTGGCTTCATTTGACATTCAGTGTATCTGGTATCTGACATTCAGCAGAGGGAGGTCAATAATGGTACCCCTGGGTGCAGCATGGCCATGTGACAGGTCTCTGCCTTGTGCCTGCTCCCCATGACCAATGTCACCTGCCTGCAGACATTTGAGAAGCCTGAGTGTGTGCCTCAGGCTTTCAACTAGAGCGTAATGACAGGTCGATTTGAGTGAACCTTTGAAGACAGAAGTACCCAGGCCGTTCCTTGCCGTTTTGTTTCTCCCATGCAGTGCAAATAAACCATAAGCATCTAGACTCTTCCAGGTCAGTTACTGCCTTACTGAACCAAGTGGTCTCCACCCAGGCCCGGAAGTGTGGTTGTGACATATGAGCTCAAGACGACAACACCATCACCCGGATTAATGCATAAAGCGAATGAGCAAGTAATGCAGAACCTCAATCAGACCTACAAAATGGACTACAGCTCCTTTCAAGCAGTTACTAGCAGTAAGTAGGACATCTCCACATTTTCCTTATATGTGGATTTTGTTTAGATATAGTAATGGTATTTATCACTATGCTTAAAACTAGGAAATTCCATTACAGTGTCCCGTGTGGACAGAGACTGTCTGGTTCCCGGCACAGAGGTTTGTGTGCCCACGCCCCCCCCATCTGAGGCGCCAGTGCAGAGCCTCCCAAGCAGGCCAATGTCATTGCCGTTGGGAGGGGGGTTGCAGGGGAGAGAGATTTGACAAGAGGGTCACAGAGCCATCTGGGTTTATGGATTTTCAATAAAAAACTAGAAGATCCCAAACATCCAAAAACTTACATCGTGGTAGGGGTTGGGATATTCATGAAATGCATCAATATTGAACAATCGATACCGTTACTTTAGAGCAGTAGTTCTAGAAGCTTGGCCCCCCAGACCAACAGCATCAGCACCACCTGGGAACTTGTTAGAAATACAGGGCACCCCAGACCAACCAGGGCGATTGATATTTCAACAAGCGCTTCCGGTGGTTCTGATGCACAGAAAGTTTGAGAACTCCTGCTCGGGATCACATAGAGTGGTGATAAAATCCTGGAGGGTTAGATGTTCTCCCCCATTTTACAGATGGGTACAGAGTTGTGTTTTGTCGTGTGATTAGGTGGGTGGACCTATTGTTCCTTGGGAAATAGAGAGGAGAGCCAGCTGGGTAGAGCATTGGCGGGTAAGAATTTGCTGGCAGATGTTCTAACTAACTCCGCTCCATGGTTCCGGACTCAGCGTGATTCCTCCTCGGAGGGACACTGTCTCCCAGCAGGGAGGGCTCCGAAAGGACTGTTGCAGGCACACCTGGGAGAAAGGGCACCCCTTCTCAGGGGTTAAGCCATCCTCGCCATAGGTTTATAAGTTTTGTCTTTACGTTTTCTGGTATTGTTAAGTACCAGATCATTTTTAAAAACAAAATATCGAAAGATACATACCTAATCGTAAGATGGTGTTACAACATAAGCAAGAAAAGCAAAATGAAAATTCAGAATACATAAGATAGCAATAACACAGGTGAAAACTGGAAAATTAAAGGAAGTGGCCTAAAAGTATGGGCTCCCATGGAAGCCACCCAGCGATGCCAGCCCCTCCTGACCCCTAACACCACCCCCAACCAACCCATGTTTTACCCCCCAAAATTCCTTAAGTTTATGGTTCTGAGGGCATAGGCGAACATCAGGCTCTAGCCTAGGAAAGCTGTGTTGTGGATAGTGTTGAGGATAGTCAACCATTTAAAGGAGTCAGTATCCAGCAGTGTTACTGATCAGCGGCTGACTGTCGGTCCAGAAACATGGTGTTGACAGTATGGTTCCCAAAAGCGCTTTGGAGATTGTGGCTTATTCTTCCAAATAGCCACGCAGTCATTGTGAACGGCGTTCAGCACCACATCTGCAGAGCGTCTGCAACCATCTCTGTCCTCCTTGGAAGAGCAGAATGATTCTGTGATATGCACAGTCTCCGAACAATAAACAGGAACGTAGGTCATGTGCATTTCCACGGGAGAGCTCCCCCATCAACCTGCTCTCCGTAGCGTCGGTGCTATTTACCTAGAGTATACATATCCGAAAGGTCAAGAGACTGGGTTTTGTTTTGTTTTAATTATAATTATATTTGGGGGCAAAGGAGAGGAAGAGAACAAGAAAGAAAAAAAGCTGCATGAATGAGTTGGTATCAGAAAGTTATTTCAAATCTTTATGAAATACCAAGGGCACAGGGCAATCAATGTTCAGAATATTTCCATTTATTTGGTCATATATTTATCCTCAGAATAATTAATGTTGGATTAATTAGCAGGGGCTCTTAACCAGAATGCCCCTTTCTTTAATCACTGCCCACAAATTCATGGTCAATTCCATATAACCACATGATACCGGCGGTCTTACTAATTATTGTTAGCCACAGTGATGATGAAAAGAGACACGCTGTTATCGTATCTTGTCTGTGTTAAGCCTGGCATATTACACAAATTGTGTCCTCACATATCCTGTGACATGGGTACTGTTACCTCCATTTCACAGGGGAGGAACTAGAAACAGAGGGAGGGTAAATAATGTGCTCAAGAACACATAGTAAGTAACATAAGTCTGTATGATTTCTGAGTCAGTTGGCTACATTAAATATTCTCAGGAGGCCTTGTTTCTTAACAGTTGGGTATGAAATTTTAAAATCTTATTCTATTCAGGAGCCTAAAAAAAGTGATAGGAAATATTTAGATCCCTCGATACTTTGACTAGAACATCATAGCTCCTGAAATTAATTTTATGGTATTGTCCTCCCGTGATGACAACATGGAGAGGGTCTGGCCTGAGCATGAAGCCCATGCAGCTTAAAGGGGGAAAAAAACGCATGTTGTGTAAACAAAGGACAACCACACACACACACACACACACACACACACAAATAGCAAGTGTTGTGTTTTACTTCTATCTGTGAAATGACTTGATGCCATGGTTCTCCAGATTTGTACTATGAAAACAATAATCACGGCTGTTACTGCAAATCACCTCCCCGTAGCTCTTACTGCTCCTGTTTCCCAGACAATGAGCTGAAGCTCAGAGAGGCTGAGTAAATTCCCTAGGGCCACACAGCTATGAGTGGCACGGAACCAGGATTCAACTCTGGACCTGTGTGTCTATAAAGTTCTCCTTCTTAAGGGCCCATGGGTATGAAGTCTTTAGAAAATCCTTAATTCTTAACAGACTTTATTACAAGAAATTATTTTTCCCCATTTATAATTCATCAAAGACATACAACAGAGCTTTCAGAAGTATAAGATACCTGTTATTGGCAAGAGGCAGTTGATATTGAGTCAGTAGCAAAGAAACTTGAGGTTTAAATGAGCCGGTGTGGCTTTTTTTATAAGCAAGTGAGCATTTTCTACCAGACTATGTGTAATATTAAAAATAGCTTTGGAATCCCCATCACCACCAGTGAGGCCAATTAAGTGTGCACAGACTCCAAACTGGAAACCTTGTCCCTGCTATCTGGCAGGTGGCAGCATCTTTGGGCTTTAAACACCAGCTGTCGGGGGATGGAATGAGGAGGATGTGTTGCTTCCTTCTAGAAGCACCACGGCCCCATGTAGTGGTGGTGTCTGCTGGGCAGTCTCAATTCCCTTCATTTGCTTTGGAATCTTAATACCTTTTCTATGGGTTTCCAGATGAAACGAAGTTCACCGTCATACCAGAAATCATTTTTGAAGGGGACACAGTAAATCTGGGGTGTGAAAACGAAGTTTTATCTTCCAACGTGTCCTGGCACCATGTTGAAAGGCGCTCTGACATCCAGAACGGCAGCAGATTCTTGGTTTACACCACCGTGCTCAACAACATGACCTCAGTATCGCACCTCACGATTTACAACATCACTCAGGGCGATGCAGGTGGGTTTCCAT
>JAPYYM010002794.1:0-11861 GCA_028534135.1 Potos flavus
CCTTGTTGGCAGCTCTTTGGGAGCCTAAGAAACTAGCTATCGTCCATTGCCCGGGACACCAAAAGTCAACCAACCCGGTCTCCTGTGGCAACAATCTGGCCGACCAGACGGCTAAGAATATAGCACGAGGATTGACCCAGATGCTAGCCTTGCAGCTTCCGGATCCAGGACCACGTGAACGGCCACCAACTCCAGAGTATTCCGAGGAAGATCTCCAATGGATGCAAAAACTCCCCATGGCCCGGGTTCTCGACGGCTGGTGGAGAGACTCCAAATGTAACATCGTGCTTCCCGAAACACTGGGCAGGCGGATGCTTGAACGCATCCACCACAGCACGCACTTGGGCTCAAGGAAAATGCAAGATTTAATAAGGCATACAGGACTGAGAATCAGAAGAGCTTCAGATATGATTGAACGAATTGTAGGCAGCTGCAAAGTCTGTCAGTTCAACAACAAGGGACACAATTCCCAGTGCATGGGAACCAGGCAAAGAGTAAGCCGGCCTGGAGTCTACTGGGAGGTTGACTTCACTGAGGTAACACCTGGCAAATACGGGTATAGATACTTGTTGGTCTTTATAGATACTTTTTCAGGATGGACTGAGGCCTTCCCCACCAAGGGGGAAACAGCACAAATTGTTGCCAAGAAAATACTGGAAGAAATCTTACCCAGGTACGGCTTCCCTGTTACGATAGGGTCAGACAACGGACCAGCCTTCGTCTCAAAGGTAAGTCAGGGACTGGCTTCCATATTGGGGGCAGATTGGAAATTACATTGTGCATATAGACCCCGAAGTTCAGGACAGGTAGAAAGAATGAATCGAACTTTAAAGGAGACCTTAACTAAATTGACCATAGAGACTGGCGCAAACTGGGTAGCTCTTCTTCCCTATGCTCTGTTCAGGGTCCGAAACTCTCCCTACAAATTGGGTCTTACTCCCTATGAGATATTATTTGGCAGGCCGCCGCCAATTATCCCCAACCTAAAAGACAAATTAATAGAGCAAGAGAATAATAATAATGACGATCTTGCCCTCCTGTTTTCCCTACAAGCCCTCCAAAGGGTGCATGAGAAGGTTTGGCCGCAGTTAAGAGAACTCTATGAAACTGGACCGCCGCCAATACCGCACCACTTCCGGCCGGGAGACTGGGTACTTGTAAAACGCCATCGCCAAGCTACCCTGGAACCACGGTGGAAAGGACCCTTCCAAGTTGTCCTGACGACACCGACAGCCATCAAGGTAGACGGGATCGCAACCTGGATCCATCACCTCCACGTCAAACCGGTAGACCCGATTCCGGACCTGATTGACGGACCCCCGGACGCCGGAGCAGCCTGGACTGTTGATAGGAGTAAGGACAATCCCCTAAAAATTACCTTGTGCCGTGGGGCCCCATTGCGACCAGAACCATGATCCTTCCGTTCCTTGTAACCATTCTGACCACACATTGTCACTCTCGTCGGCGGGGGTTTAGGAGCTCACTATGACAAGAACTTACTGCTACAGGCACTGTATGGTAAACCATGTGACTGCAAGGGAGGTACAAGGGAAACTATTCCCCGCACTCAGCCCCTTCCCGTACAGGAAGGCACACGACCAGTAAGGACAGACATGGAAAGTTATACTATGTCTCATGATTGCGGCGGGCGGACCTCCTACTTAGTCTATAGATCTGGGGTGGCGGGAGGAGGAGGCTTCAGACAGTCTTGGCAATGCGTTGCGAAGCCCAAACCGCTTCCCCCAACCGCCTCCTGCCCCTGCAATGATACCTTCTATGATGGCATGCATAGTGCTTGCTACGAAGAATATCAGCAGTGCCAGGGGCCAGATGGCAAAACTTACTTTACCGCCATCCTACAGCACGGCAGGAACCACCAGATGGGTGACAGGGGGCAACTTCTGGCAGGGTGTCAGGGAAAACCGGGTTCCCCAGTATGCTGGAATCTAAGGGCCCCCACACACGTGTCAGACGGAGGTGGCCCACAGGACGCCATCCGCCAAATTCACGTCAAAGAAAAACTGAAAAAAATAGCCCTGCAGATGTACCCCCAACTTAATTATCATCCACTGGCCCTGCCTAATAGTAATTATCCCGATCTGAATCCACAAACTATGGATGTGATTCAGACGACTTTCTCGCTCCTAAATGCTTCCAACCCTGCTTTAGCCGAGAGTTGCTGGCTGTGCTTACCTCCGTGATCCCAGCCCTTAGTTCTCCTCACCAATATCAGCTTCCACCACGCCGATGATTGTCGCCCTCTGCATGCCATCGACCCCTTCCCCGTGCAATCCCCCATTGTATTCACGGGCCCATGCTTAGTCAGGAACACCACAGATGTGAATGTCAGCATCGATCTGGGAGCAATTTCCTTCGCTAATTGTACCTCCTATATGCAGGTTAACTCCTCCCTCTGTAGCACCAACTCCACCGTCTTTGTCTGCGGAAACAACTTGGCTTACACTTATTTACCATTAAATTGGACGGGAGTATGTGTTCATGCAACCCTCCTTCCGGACATAGATCTGGTCCCAGGAGATTCACCGATGCCCATACCTAGCTTGGACTTTCTGTCCGCTAGAACCAGGCGCGCCATAACCGTCATTCCCCTACTAGTGGGGTTAGGAATGACTGCAGCCGTTTCAACTGGGGCCACAGGTCTGGGAATATCTGTCCATTCGTACCACAAGCTGTCCCAGCAGCTGATAGAGGACGTACAGACCCTATCCGGAACCATCCAAGACTTGCAGGACCAAATTGACTCCCTGGCAGAGGTGGTGCTACAGGATAGGAGGGGACTAGACCTACTTGCCGCTGAGCAAGGCGGAATCTGGCACTTCAAGAAAAGTGCTGCTTTTATGCTAATAAATCAGGCATAGTCAGAACTAAGGTTAAACAACTGCAGGAAGACCTAGCCCGTCGTAGAAAAGAGCTGGCCGACAAGCCACTGTGGACCGGGCTTAACGGGTTCCTCCCCTACATACTCCCCATTCTGGGACCAGTACTCAGCTTACTGCTGCTCCTGACAGTAGGGCCATGTATCGTAAATAAGGCACTGGCTTTCATCAGGGAGAGAGTTGACGTGGTACAACTGATGGTTCTCAGAACTCAACACCAACCCTTAACCCGGGGAGCTGACCCATACCACCCCCATACCCCGGAAGTTAATCCATGAGAACCAAGATTGGCTTCTTAGGCACATGAGAAGGGGGGAATGAAAGGACAAAAGGCTCGATGGGCTCGCCGCTCCCCCCCCTCCCCGCACCAGTGAAATTCCCCTACTTCCCTCCAGGGTTTCGGGTAAAATGGCGGGAACCAATCAGGTAGCGCTGAGTGTTCAAATGCGAATGCCAGCCAATAAGACTCCCAAGTGTGATGGAAAGTTCTGAACTTGTTTGTGCCTGTCTATAAAAGCTGTAAAATCCACGCCTCGGGGCCTCCTTCGGCGACTCAGCTTGCGAGCGCGCGGAGGACCAGGTTGGAACCTGCAATAAATGACCTTTGCCGCTTGGCTTTGACTCTGGACTCTGGTGGTTCGTTCTTGGGGGGGGGGGTCGCCGGATCTGGGCATTACATTATGAGACTGGGGAAAATTCTTATGCAGCCACAGGGGTTTTCCATGTAAGACTTTACCAAGAGCTCAGCTGGAAGACACAATGATTTCTAGAAGAGTAGAGGTCAGAGCTAGAGAGGAAGAGTAATGATCTGTCTGGGCAAAGTAATCCCAGCAGCCGTGAGACTGAAACTCTTTGACATCACAGTAGCGTTCTTGTATCTGACACTGCTCCTTCGGTGGAATCATGAAACGTTCTGCCGAGAAAGTGTTTGTGTTTGATTGCAGTTTGGGATTCTCTACATCTGCTCTTTCCATCTCCTGACCTATCACTTCCCTGTTTCTTCTCATCTGGCATCTGTAAGCACTACTTTTGTAACACTGCTCATGTCAAGCCTGCTAATCACATTATTGCTAGAGTCGGTGGTCACAATTTAGTCCATGCTGTCATGAACCCCTCAGCGGCATTTGTCAGTCCCTTCTGGAGACACTGGTTTTTACGAGTTCCCTGTCCTGACCTTTATCTTTCAGCCATAGACCTTCTTCTCTTCGCTCCTGTTGGGATCTCAGCCAAGTCCATGGGTAGCCACACTGTCCAAATATGCCGATGAGACACAGATTTCGATGTAGAGCCCTGAGCCCTCTGTGCTCTAGTCTCATGTCTTCAAATGCCTACCCTGTATCTCCTCTGGAAAGCCTCACGGAGCATCTTAAGCTGAAGGAACTCCTGAGTCCTCTCATCTAGTCCTTTCTACATCTCTCCAATCTCAATAAACGGCACTCCACTCACCTTAATGCTCAAGCCGGAAACTTTAGAGCCATTCTGCATTTATCATCCATCAGTACCTGTCGTTCCTACCTCCTAAATGTACCTTGACTTTGTCCTCTTCTCCCCGTTTGAGCTGTCACTACCTTTTTTTTTTCAGGGCACCATTATCCCTCATGTGAATTACAGCAATAGCCTCTTCCTTGTTCAGCCTTCTCTCTAGCCCTCCCCCCAGGAGCCAGAGTTCTCTTCATTCCTTAAGTCTGTCCCCTTTTTTAAAAACTGAAGTATAGCATACGTACAGTAAGATCCTTCAAAAATAGAAACCAGATTACATCACTCCCCTGCCTAAAATTATTCAGAAGCTTTCTATTGCCTTAACAACAACAAAAAAGGCAAACTCCTTAACAAGGTATATAAAGGCCTTCAATAATCTGATTATTTTTTATTCTCCAATCTCATCTACAAGTCTCCCTTTTTTCAGTTCCTCAAACACCCTTTGGGATTGTTTTTGCCTCAAGTTCTGTACACACACAGTTTCCTTTTGTCTAGAATGATCTCCCCTCCATTCTTAGCGTGACTTCTCATTCTTCAAGTCTGTGCTTAAATGTAACCCCATGGCCGAGGCGTTTTATGACCTTCCTAGCCAAGCAGCAGCCCCTTCGCCTCCACCTGTCACCATAACATCCACAGAGGGAGAAAACATAACTGTTTTATCCACCACTACACAGCCGACATCTAGCGCAGTTCCTGGCCTCTAACAGGTGTTTAATAAATACTTGCGAGGTAGGTGAATGAAAAGACTGTATGAGAAGTGGCAGCCACTCCAGCAAATCCAGCAGCTCTCGGCTCACTGCACTTGTGCTGTCCCTAAAGACAGTGAAGTCACGTGTGGAAAGTGCTAAGCCTGATCGCCAGCTCGATGTGAGAGCCCAATAAACCGAATCACATATGGGCAACTATATATGGCACAGCTCTCGGGGCGAGGAAGGCAGGTTAAGAATATTGCAAATTTAGTCCAAGTACTAGCAAGCAGTAGAGAAACGAAGCAAGAACCTTTCTTCTCTCCCCCAAACGCCCTTCCCTACACCATGCTTCCCCTGGTGGAGCTTCTCGCTAACTCTTTGGACATAAAGCCATGGATGCTTTTTCTCCGAGACTAAGACTAATTTCTTCGAGCCAACTAAGATAAATCTGCACTGGAGCTCAGCCAGAATCTACCTGCTTACCTTTAAAAGGCAGGCCCTGTCCCTGAGAGATGGAAACAAAAGCAACACTGGTATTTAAAAGCCTGGGGATTTGGCAGCTAGGAGAACTGGGTTTCGTACCACTCGACAGTCCTGGAGTTGACATAGCCCAGGATGGAAATTCTCTCCAGCCACAGCCAGGACTCTGCAGGAAGCCTCAGGACTGTCATCTGGAGATGCAGAGCTCAGAGATAATTTTATCTTGCAGAATTAAAGGACGTGAATGGCTCTGCCGGTTGGCGGAGGGAGCCCCTCACAGCAGGACTGCTAAGAGTTAATGAGCTGCTTTTACATGTCACTGAGCTTCTCGGCCTTTGCTGGGAGCCTTGGTTGGTCTGACTCAGCCTTAAACTCCAAGCAGCAATCAGAGAGATCCATTCCCGTGCATCCCCCCTCTGATTCAGCTTCTGCGGAGCAGAACGAAATGTGGTTTCTCGAGTCTCTCACAGAGCATTGTGACTAACCTGTTCTGGTTGAAGTATAAGCAAACATCTCCAGGGGCTCATTCAGGTGAAATAATAGCTTCAGGATCTGACAAACAACATTTACTGACCTCCTATCCAGAGACCGTTGGCCGGCTTTGCCTATAAAATGCTGGGAGTTTGGGGGCCGAATCAAGGAGAGACTCGCCTTTCAAGAAGATGAGGAAGGAAGAGACACCAGGGCCACTACCACCAAATAGTCAAAAAAGGGAATGATTCCTCATTTGGTGCTGCTTCCCTTCCCCCTCCTGTGACTTCCCATAAGTCCCTCTCCTCTGGTCCCAGGGGATCTAGCTCACGGGCAAGGACAAGACTGACAGGCAGTCAAAACTCTGTAAGAGCCCAGGAAGAGGACTTGAGGTACACGCCAAACAGGCGGAGGTCTGGATTCTTAGGCAGAGCCCTACCCTGACATTCAGATTACAACCCAATGGGATTTAAAAGCTTTAATAGCGTATAATCATAATTACAGTAAATGGCTTTTTTTTTTTTCAGTATTGGCTGATTTCTCCACCATAGGTAGGAATATATTTAAAAATCAGAACAACGTGCATATTTAAAAAAATATGTATAGATCTGCAACTTAAAAAACTGCCTTCTGGAGGTAACTGGCCACTACATTTAACCCTAAAAGCCACTTTAGACACCTCCCCCCTTAGGCACTGCCCAGGGTCTTTTTGGCAACATTTCCCCACTTTTCCTCTTTTCTGCTAAAGGAACGCTGGCCAGAGTTTGGCCTCAGGGACTGGGAATGAGAGGGCTGGTGGCTTTGCCAATGCAGATGCTGGAGAAGGTCCTGAAAATTGTGACGCAAATGCCAGACTTGTAAACTCACCCCCAACCCCTACTCTGAATGGCTCTAGGCAATCAGCTAAGACCAGCACAGCATTTTTCTGATTTACAGTGATTCTCCCCAAAAGAACACCACCAAGTCATTTTGACCAAGGATAGGGTTTTCAGGAAAGCTCTTGGAAGGGGACAGGCTGGAGAAGGTGGGAGGGTGGTTGAATTCTCTTTTCCTCCATTCATCTTGCTTCTGAACTTGAGAGCTTGCCCTGACTCTATCATTTAATAGTACGAAGTCCTGGGCAATTTACATAAATATTTCTGAACTACAGTTTCCCCATCCATAAATGGAGATGATCACCTTCCTGTCTACACCACAGGATTATGGATGTATTTTACATTTACTGGGATCTTCCTATGTGCCTGGCACTGGGCTAAGCAGATCCGCACGCAATACAATTTTTGCTCCTCCCAAGAACCATATGAAGTAAATATTGCCAATATCCATGTCTGTCTTGTAGATATGCCTGTTTTATAAACGAAGAGACCAAGGACCAACAGTCTTGCTGTTACGAACTGGTAGAGCCTAGGACTGGATGGAATCTAGGCGGTCTCACTCCACCACATCCTGAGCTGTATGTGAAGACCTTTGGAAAACCCTGAAGCATAATACAAATATAGCAATTACTTTGATTCTATTTGTTTTGCCACCATTTGGGAGACAGAGATGGAGGCAGGAACCTCTAAGCTAGAATCAGCAGAAAGGGGTGGAGGCTGGGGGAGGGGCACGGACGCAGGAGTGACAAGCTCAGGAAAATCGCAGCCCATTCTGCAGGTTTCAGCCCTCCCCTTCCCTCCCCATTCATCCCTTTGTTGCCATCTTTGGGATTTTGGTCCTAAGGTTAATAAAGAGCTTCCAGAAAACCCATCATTTTGATTAAAGCCAGGGCTATCTTGCCAGACAGCACTCTGGAGCCTGACCCCCCGCCCACCCTGCTAGGTCAGTGCAGCCAGCAAAGGCTATTAAATGATTACAGCCATTTCCGGCCCAGCCAGACAGCTCCCCTGGATTGCTCGCTCGTTCTCTGGCTCGGGCTGCTGCTGCTGCCTCTAGCTGCCCAGGGAAAAGTCAGAGCACGGATGGTTCTGCGGATTCTGGGTTTGCAGGTGAACATCCAGGCTTTCTGTGTGGGGGCACCCCGCTTCTCCCCCTTCCTTGACTCCTCTCCCCACCCGAGACAGCCACTGCATGCAGCTCAAGCAGCTCCGAATTTGTTTGTACCCTCCTGGCTTTGAGCAACCATTTCATGTGTCTGTCTGTCTCTCAGTCGTGTGTGTGTGTGTGTGTGTGTGTGTGTGTGCGCGCGCGCGCGTGTGTGTGTGTGTGTAGCAGAACTTGACAGGTTGTAGAATCATACATGCATAGCCTAATCAAAAGGCAAAAACCATCCACCATCAAATCTGCGGAAAGACCAGGCGGTACAGCGTCCCTAGCTTTGTCCCCACCCCCACCTACCATCTGTGGGGCTCCTGGGCTGCCTGAACAAGCTCCGCCTCCTCTTGCTCGCTCAGCCTTTATGAATTGGGCAACGTTAATCCGAGTAATTACAGCCCACAAATCACAGGAGAACCATGGTCTGCAACCCAGGATCAACGAGAGGGGGAGAAAGCTCAAGCCACCTGGGCTAGCATTTCCACCATTTCCCCACTGCTTCTTAGATCTTCAAATGATGGTAGAAAGACTTTTCCATGGAAACAAGACTACGTAAAAATATACTGCCTGTTCTCTAAGACATTAGGCTCTATGATCAGAATAGTAAGTTTAAATATGGCTATACCATATAAATTATGTGATGTTTAGCAAATCACTTAATATCTCAGTTTTCATGGGAAAAGGAGATAATATATATCTCTTTATATATTTATATATATCTGCATATTTATGTTTATGTCTGATATTTATATATGGAAACCCGTATATATATAAATCTTATATATACATAAAACCCTTTTCTATATATATACACATACACACACACATCTATATGTATATAACCCTTTATATATATATAGAAAGGGGTTTCCATATTATAGGTAAGGAAACTGAAAGCTTAATTTACAACAAGGTGATTTGCCCTAAATCACAGAGGGATTTGGTAATAAAGCTGAAAAATTCTTGTACGGACTCCCCAGATCAGTAATCGATTTGTTAATATTATTTACTTCTGTGAAGCCTTGGGGATGAGGGAGGAGAGAGAGTGACTTCTGTGAAGCCTTGGGGATGAGGGGGGAGAGAGAGTGGAGCTCATTCACAGACCCAGCATTCTGGCCCCTAGAGTAGCTGGGAGGGGGTGGTGTGAGTGTGATGGGAGACGGGCCGATCTGAGTCCACCTCCTCCCCAGAGACTGCCACTCCCGGGTGTCCCGCCTCCTTTGGGGGGGGGGGGCTGCAGGATCTGGAAGGAGATTTTGTGGCTTTGTTGCCTCGGGCCACAGCTGGGCTAATTTTCAGTAATCTTGGAGCGGAAGAGATAAATCCAGCGGCATATTTTTAAAGCTACAGCTCTTGCTTTGTGCCCAAAATAACTCTACCATTTCTAGGTTAAGAGTAGAAAGACATCATGTGCTGTGAACCTAGATTCAAAAATTGGAATGGCTGGTTTCAAATCATCTAAGCTTTACAAAGTCAGCTAAAAAAAAAAAAATTATATTTCTTTCCATGACCCCCTAACCCAGCAGGGCTCAAGCTACAAGGTTTTCTGTTCCTTATTCATGGTTGCTAGAGTCCCCCACAGTCCAGAGGGCAATTTCCTCTTATAGCCTTCTTCTTAAATTGCCCCCAGCCTCAGCAGGCTCTTATAACCTAGGGGTAGCAGAAAGCTTAAAATGGAGGTTTGGGGGACACACACACACAGTTTGGGTTGGAATCCCAGCTTTATCACTTATTTGTTGTGCAACCTTGAGCAAGTCACTTGGCCTCTCAGCCTGCATTCTTTCATATGTAAAATAGAGATAACAATATCCATCTAATGGGACTGTGAGCATTAAGAAGACACAATGCTCGTAAATCACGCAGAACAATGCCTGGCATGCAGAAAGCGAAACAGAGGATAGGTATTATTACAATGCAGTGTTCCTCTGAGGAACCTGCCTCCCCACGGACCCCGCCCCCCCCCAATTTATTCTTGGATGCAGTACTGCCAGGAACTCTCTTTTCCAGGGGCCCTCTTCCCATCTGGCTCTGCCCCTCCCAGGGATCATTAAAGAAGTCTAGCTGTGAAAGTTTTCCAGCTTCTGGAACTGGTTGCTAGGCAGGGAGCCATTCTCCAGAGCCTTCGGAGGCTGGCGGGAAGGAGGCAGCTTGGACACAGTGGACCGCCCAACAGATGAGGCATCAAAAGCCTTGGGTTCAAATTGCACCTCTACTTTTCTGCCTTCCACTCTTTTCTACTACACTGACTTGTGGTTTCTTCATCCGTAGCCGGGACACAGTAGCTACCTCCGAGAGGCACTGTTATGCAACTAAACGTATTTATCATGGTCAATAAATGAGACGTTGCCCTAGGAATTAGGGACAGGGATACGAATAATATTAGGACACTGAGCCCTGCTCTCCACGAGTTAAAGTGCAGAAAAAGGCAAATGAATAAATACAATGTTGTTTTAAGTGAAAGGGGACTTCCACTGCTTCAATCTGTACTTTCTAACCGATTAAGTTCTTCCCAGTTTATCTTTTCCGGCGGGCAAAGCGGCCCCTGATGGGAACTGAAACTGCCCCCTCAAGCACTAACTAAGGCCCTGACTCCAGTAAGACCCCCTGTGCTTGACCCCAACACAGTGAGCGACCTGACCGTTACGGCCCAGCGCACGTACCCACTGACCTTTGTCCCACGCTGGAGACGGCAACATTTGGGAGACAGTTTTCGGGATACCAGTCTGCTGTCTTGTCTTTGCAGTGTTGGCCTCCTTGAAATAAATTCCCTTCTTCTTTCCCCACCCCTCATCTTTCTGCCTTTGGATTTGTCAGTAGCGAGTGACCGCAACTCGTCTGTTTGGGACCCCTGGAGCCAGGTGCCCCTGCACCCTTGGGCCCCAGTTAATACACGAGTTTTTTTTTTTAGATTTTATTTTTAAGTAATCTCTGCACCCAGCACAGGGCTTGAACGCACAACCTCAAGATTAAGGGTTGCATGCTCTTCCGACTGAGCCTGCCAGGCGCCCTGAATGTTTTTTGCTTATTAAAAAAAAAAGTAGGTTTTCTAAAAGCAAAATAAGGAACAAGGTAGAGAAACTTTGGCAAAGTGATGGCATTAAACTTTCTAGAGACAGTGTGTGCAGAAATTAAGAGCACTGGTTCAGAAGTTAAAGAGCCCTGTTTTGGATCTTGTCCCTACCAGTAACTAGATAGATATGTGACCTTACTTAACCCTAGGTACCTCAACTTCCTAGGCATTAAAATGGGTACAATAATAGACTCATCTCTGGGAGAGGTTATACAGAGTAAAGGAGATATTACATGTAAAGTGCTTAGAACAGTGCCTGGCTTAAAAAAAGAACAGTGCCTGGCTTAAGTAAACAAAATGGCTTACGTGCTCTCAATATGGCTAAGCTATGACTACTATTATTCGCAAGGAAATTCTCTAATATTTCTGCTCTAGTGCCGAGAGCCGCAGAGGCCTCGCCGCTTGACACGGTCACGGCGAGGACATGGCAGCGTTTGCACAGCTCCCGCCATATGGGACAAGATTGGTATCTCCTCCTGGAACCCTTTATGTTACTCGTATTCACTTTTTCTCTTTGACCTAAGCCCTTTGTTCAAGTTGAGGCTCCGACCCACTCAACCCACTTCTAACTAGACCGAGATCTCCTTACGGATACTACATAAAGCAACCAAACCATTCCCCCCCATAAAACCGTTAGAGCAGATAACTGCGAGGCTCCCTTCCAATGTCTGTCCCCCGAATTATTGCAGATAAGATGATAAGGTACTTAAAGGCCAAAAAATTACACAGGCCTTTAATGATCTA
>JAPYYM010002795.1:0-11861 GCA_028534135.1 Potos flavus
GACTTTTCTGAGGAGATCAGTGGAGATATGAACAAATTTGATTATTTTTATGGAGGTAAAAACCACATGACCTAAAATTCACCATCTTGACCAATTTTAAGTGTGCAGCTCAGGGGCGGTAAGCACATTCACATTGTAGTGAAACAGATTCCAGAATGATTACGTCTTGCAAATCTGAAACATCTCTACCCATTAAATATTCCTCCTCCCCCAGCCTCTGGGGACCACTCCTCTATTTTCTGTTTCTAGGACTTTGACTATGCTAGATACCTCATGTTTGTGGAAGACAAACACACCATTTGTCTGTGTGTGACTGGTTCACATCACAGGATGTCTTGTCTTCAAGGTTCACCCACGGGTGTGATGGCATTTCCTTCCTTTCTAACACTGAAAATACTCCACGGTACGTATGTTCCATATTTTGTTTATCCATCTATCCACGGGTGGAAATTTGGGTTGCCTTCAGCTCTTGGCCATCGTGAACACTGCTGCTATCAACATGGGTATGGCATTGCTCTCAAGTCCTTGCTTTCAGTTATCTTGCATATACGCCCAGAAGCAGGATTGCTGGATCCTATGTTCATTCTCTTTTGTATATTTTGAGGAACTGCCATCCTCTTTTCTATAGAAGTGGCACCATTTTACAACCCTATCAAAAGTACGCAAGTGTTGTAATTTCTCTATATCATCGCCATCACTGGTGGGTTGTGTTTTTTTTTTTTTTCTGCTGGTGTTCTTTTTCTTTAAATAGTAGCCATCCTAATGGATGCGAGTTGGTATCTCACTGTGGTTTTGCTTTGCGTTTCTCTGATGATTAGTATTGAGCAACTTGTCATATACCACAGATTCCACAATGCAGACAATTTTCAAAAAAAAAAACCCACTTGCTAAAGAAGAATACCTCCAATTATCTGAAAAGAGTATTAAAATGCTCTTCCTTTTTCCAATTACATATCTGTGGTAAGCCAGGTTTTCTTCAAAATTCAAAACAAACAGTATATTACAATGGATTGAGTGCAGAAGCAGATCTGAGAATCCATCTGTCTTCTTAAGCCAAACATTAAAAAGATTTGCAAAAACGAAAAGCAATGCCATTCTTTTTACTAAGTTTTTCTTTATTTCAGAAATGTAGTTCTATTTCATCAAAATATGTTATTTATGTTCACATGTAATGGGTTTATCATTGTGATTTTAAATGAAATAATTCATATTTTCAAAATTTCTCAGTTTTTGTTTCTAATGCAGTAAGAATCAATAGCTATTGCCCTGGGAAGCCTTGGTAGCTCAGTGGGTTAAGCGTCTGCCTTGGGCTCAGGTCGTGATCCTGGAGTCCTTGGGATTGAGTTTGCATCGAGCTCCCTGCTCAACGAGAAGCCTGCTTCTCCCTCTGCCTGCCACTCCCCTGCTTGTGCTCTCTCTCACTCTCTCTCTCTGACAAATAAATACATAAAATCTTTATTTAAAAAAAGAATCAATAGATACTGCCCACATAAACAAAAACTCTTTGGGGTCCTCTGGTTTTAAGAGTGAAAAGGGCCCTGAAACTTGAGAACTGTTGGTCTAAACCAGAGAATGATTATGAATAATCCATAAATGCACAGTTAAAAATTGTAACCACCACTGACTTATACACCTTAAAAGGGTTAATGGTTAACTTTATACTGAGTTTAACCTCAATGAAAAAGGAAGGTGACTATTCAAATAAAATATACACATTCTAAATTATCAAAAGTAACAGGGGCACATAAAACAAAAATAAAACAAAAAGCAGACTGGATACTAAACAATATGTAAGATGTGAACAGAGGCATAACTAAAAAACCATGACAATTAAAATCAAACGATCTTATTAATATATCTGTATAGCGATACTATATCAGCTAAACTTACATATTACAAGAAAATGACTAGAAAAACCTTGGTTAGAAACTCCATGTGCTGTTGCCCCCCCCCTCCCCCGGGGAACTGCTCACACCAGGCAGTGATGGGGGCGGCTAGGCACCCTTCGCTAATAACCGATGGCCTGTCTTGAAGGCTGTGGTGTTCATTCATAAAAAGAAAACAAAATGATTCTAAGATCAGATGACAAAACAAAACCCAGATCTATGCAACATATAAGAAACACACTTAAGGTGATTCAGAACAGTTGGGGTAAATATTAAAATAAAGAAAAATAAAACGGGTCTCAATCTTAAAATCTTAATATCAGACGAGATTGATTTCAGGACAAAAAAGCATGAACGGAAGAAACGCAGCCCATTACAATGATAAAGGAAGCTACCCAGAGGGAAAATCTGCATCTACAGGCACCTTCACACCGAACAAAAAAGCAACAGCATTCATAAAGCAACATCTTTAGGAAATTCAAGGAAAATAGAGAAGAACACAATTCACCTCTGCCCAGAAATGCATGGATGTTTCAATATTTGGACATTTAGTAATATAATTCAACATATTACTAGATCAGAAAACAAATCGTATGATCATCTCTATGCTGGAAATAATTAATAAAACACAACATCCACATTTTATTTTTAAAACCTCTCAGTAATGACTGGATTGATACTTAAATGTGATAAAATATATTTATCTCATCTCAAAGGTCAACATTATGTTTAATAGGAAAGTACTTATAAATATCCTCCCACTGAACACAAGATAAAGACATCTACAATTGCCAGTGTTACTGAATATTGTCCTAGAGATACTCACCAACACAACTAAACAAAACGAAGAAATAAGGTATGCAAAGATTAGGGAGAGATGAAATTATTGTTGCCTGCAGATGATAGAATTATATATCTGGAAATTCCAATAAAATGAACTGAGAAACAATTATAAACAAAGAAAGAATTCATCAAAGTATTGATGTAAAGTTGGTACATGGAAGTCAGTAGCTTTTAGGTATTAAAACAAAATTCGCTGGAAGCAACAATGTAAAAGATTAAAATACCTATAAATAAACCTAGGAAATATCCAAACACTATTTTAATAAAAAGAAAAATCTAAAATAAAAATGAACATAAAAGATGACAAGTATATGTATACACATACCATTTTGGGGGGCAGGAAAGACAGACATCAAGATGTCAATTATCATCATGAAGAATATCAATGGAATGTTTGGAAAACCAGACAAGCTGCTGCAAAAGTTCTCATGAAAAAGAAGAATGGGTCAGTAACCAGACCAGATAGTAAAAATGTTAAAATTAAAAATAATTTTTAAATAGTGATACAGGTGCATTCATAAAATAAAGAAATACCTCAAATGCATGTGGGAATTTACTACAGGGGAATAAAGAAAAACAGGGGACAGGGGAATAAAGAAAAACCTCAAATGCATGTGGGAATTTACTACAACAATAAAGGTGGGAAATTCAATTTAAAAACAAGGAATTATACAACAAACAGTGTCTGGAAAAAAGTTTAATCCCGAACTTACATCTTACAGAAAAATAATTTCCAGATGTATCAAAGAGTTAACGTGAAAAATGGATCCATAAAGGTACTAAAAGAAAATATGAGGATTATTTAAATCTCAGGATGGCCATGCCTTCTGAGTATGTTAAAAACGGTCACACATACATACACACACACACACACAAAACTTGAAAATTCTGATGACTTAAATGTTTTCAAATTATGTACCATAAAAACTGATTCAAGAAAGTTGAAAAACATATGAAAGAGTAGAAAGATATATGCATTTCATATCAGAAAAGGAATGCATTACTTTAATATGTAAAGAGTTTGTATAAACCAATAAAAAGGTCAAGAGCCAAAATGAACAACCCGTTTACAGAAAGGGAAAAACACACATCTCTTCAACATTTCAAGCAATGTTCAGCCTTACTTATAGTAACGACAATGCACATGAAAACAAATACAAGTTTTATTTTGCTTTTTTACCTACCAGATTTGCAAAGACAAAAACATTTGTCAGCCGCATGACAATAAGGGTGTGAGAAAGCAGGCAGCTCAGGTGCTCATTAAGAGCACGAGCTCCAGGGCCAGAATGTCTAAGGTCTGGCTTTCAGTTTCATGGCTTAACAAACTCGAGAACGTGGCTTATTCTCTCAAGCCTCAATCTTCTCCTCTGTGAAATGGGCTGTTCGGTGAGTCTAACTTTGTCATGCGCCTGGTACAGAGTGTGTGTTAACGCAACAGGAACTAAAATGAAATAAATATATTGTTGAAGGAGAAGCAAATCAGCACAAATCCCGCGGAGAAAGAAATAACCTATTAAAATTGGAAATGTAGACGGCCTCTGAGCAGCCCTTGGACCACAGACGTGCCCGCACGGGGCGGGGGCCCGGAAAGCACATTCGGAGCAGCCCCCCTTTGAAGTCCTCACTCAGGACTGACGTGCGCATTGCCGGACACCCACGCAATGGGGATTAGAGCCCAAACAAGACCAGCCCCGAAGAACCAAGGAAGGAAAAAGCCAAGAGTACTGAATCGGAAAAGCAGGGAAAAGCACCAGTAAATTAACACGATGACTTCCACTGTTTTTGTTCCGTATGAGAAGATAGCTCAATGTCTGAAAATGCAACGCAAAAAGTGGGAATGAAAACAAACAAAAGTACATAAATTCTAAGAATACCACATATATTTTTATGTCAGCGTAGTCTGAATGCTGCACAAAACGGGACATTTTTCTAAGAAAATATAAATTATAAAAGTTCTCAAGTGTGTCCATGAAGAATAATGATGCAAGGGAATGTTAAAGTGTAACATAAACGCCTCCAAATTGTCTCGGCTCAGATGGTTTCTGATAGCAGATCCCTCCAGGACCCGATAAACAGCTCCGACCATGATAAACATGCCCCCACCTGCCTTAGGATGACATTGAACCTGGAGCCAAACCCGCAGAGCAGAAGGAAACCACGGGCCAGTCTCACTCCCCAGGAGACGGCAGAGTCCCTTCCCTGAGTGAAGAGTGAGCAAGGCCCCCACGCGGCGGGCTGGGCTCTGCCCCAGGCGCAGCCGCAAGCAGACTCCTGTGTGCGTAAAGGCAGCCTTGCGTGGCGAGGAGAGCGCCCCCGTGCGCCGGTGTGCGAGGCCCGTAGCGGGCCTGCCGGGCTGTGCACCTGCCCAAGCACCCCGAGATGGGGGAAGGGTTGGAGGAGCTGAGGCCAGAGGGCGTGGGGCGCGTGCAGAGTGTATGGGCTGCAGGCGAGAGCAGTGTCCTGGGGCCACCGGACTAAAGCAGCACAGTCCTAGGGGCTCAGAACAAGACAGTCACTCACTCACGGTGAAGGCGGAGGCCCAGAATCGCGGTGTCTGTCTCCGGAGGCTCCGGGGGGATCCCTCCGTGTCTGCTCGGCCTCCAGAGGTCCTGGCAGTCCTCTGCGTTTCCTGGTCGATGGCACTGTAGTCTCTGCCTCCACGTCGCCTGGCCTTCTGTCTGTGGGGCTCAGGGTCCCAATCTCCCGATGCTGGCAAGGACACCAGTCTCTGGATTCGAGCCAGCCCGAATGACCTCACCTTGATTTGAGCACGTCTGCAAAGACCTGGTTTCCGCGCGAGGTCACACTCACAGCCACCAGGGTTAGGACTTGAACGGATCGTGCTGGGGGGCACCCCGGAGGAAGCAAGCCCCACGAGCCTGAGCACA
Organism: Potos flavus; assembly: GCA_028534135.1. NCBI lineage: Eukaryota > Metazoa > Chordata > Mammalia > Carnivora > Procyonidae > Potos > Potos flavus. The sequence continues at coordinate 5,618 of JAPYYM010002795.1, forward strand.
GAAGCCACTGAAAGGAGTCTGGGGATGCACACCTGTGTGCTTGTGAGTGCACACGTGCGTGCGTCTGCAGGTGTGTGTGTGCACCTGTGCGTATGTAGGGGTGAGGGGGGACAGGTCAGATCTGACCTCCACCAAGATGGCTGTGACCTCGAAGGGGGTGAAGGACGCGGGTGGCAGGCCTGGCCCCCGCTGCCAGAACTCGGGCGGTCCGGGAGAGGGGGGCGGGGTGCAGACGGCATGAGGTGGGCTGAGACAGGAGACGGGGGTAGGTGGGGGGTTCGGCAGGGGGGTAGGTGGGGGGGCTGGAGGTGCGGGTGAACGCAGAGTCCTGCGGAGACTCTCCCTGGAGGGGCCGCGCTTGGACGGGTGGAAGGGCAGGTAGGATAGCAACCCTCTGACTCTGGGGGGCATTTGGGGCATGAGGAGCCTTTGGTCCTTGCACGGGGGGTGGGCGGCCTGGCAGACGCTGTCACAGGACAGAGGCTGGGAGAAGCGGTGGCTGCGGGCGCGCCCCGGCCTGCACATGGGCACAGATGGACGGTCACCGCGGGCGCGGGCGCAATGGGAGCAGAGAGGACGAGCAGGGGAGGCGGGGACGGGCGTCCTCGAGGGGCTCTCCCACACAGGCGTGCAGCCACAGAGGCCACGCACCGGCTGTCGAGTGCGGGGAAGCTGGGCAGAGGGGTCCCGCTCTCCGATGGAGGCCCCTGTGACGTCCTGAGAAAGAGGACAGCTCAGCGCGCCCGTGGGCTGGAGACCCGAGGTCACAGGGGACTTCTGTGGAGGCCAAAGAATCGGGAGAGAATAACCAACCCACGTCCCCGAGAGGGTGGCACGGAGGGGCCCCTGCTGTTGGAAGCGCAGAGACCTCAGCCATCCGAACGAAGCCACTGCTGACCCGGACACGTGGCCTAAGCAAGGGGCTCACCCACGTCATCTCAGGCGGGATGCCCGTCAGGACACACACCCCACCCACGACCACCGGCCAGGACCCTCCAGACAGACCCCCGTTCCACCTTCCTTCCCAACGGCGCACCAGAGGCATTCCCGGAAATACGGGGGCAAAGCCAGAAGGCTACTCTCACCACAATTATTTTGCCATTTCCTAAAGTTTTAGCAGATGCTTCAGATCGTAAAACAGACCTAACAGCTGGAAGGTCTAAGGACCGGAAGGGAGGGAAGAAGAGCTTCCCGCTCCCGGGGACACAGCTTCACACCCAGGAGAACCCCAAGAGAAATAACCAAAGAGAAGTGTAACCCAACCCACGTGGGTGACGGCTCAGACCCTTAAGGAATATTTTAAAATCTACCATTTTCCTATAGAGTCGCAGTGATCAGTGAGTACCTATAATGGGGGGGGAAGGATTCCACACAAAATAGCAACAGATTTTTTTCAATATAACACCTAGAAATAACTGCAACAAAAGTCCTCAGTACTTGTGTGAAGAGCAAACTATAAGGTCTACTGAGAAAATAGTTAAGGCTGCGGATGGAGAGCTGAAGGTCGTAAACACGTCCCTTCTCCCAAAACATCCCGGACGCAGGGCTGAAGTTCTGGTTCGAAGCAGACAAAGGGGACGGAGAGGACGCTGACCTCGATGGGCACGGGGCGGTATCAAGCATCCTATAGCGCATCCCTATAGCGCATCCCGAAATACCAGCAGGTGAGCGATGGATGCCCAGGGAACGTGGAAGGGAAGGGAAATGAGAAATAACGTTCCCCACCAGCTCCCGAACTACAGATTTAAAGCGCCAGGAATAAGACACGTCCACACCGTCAGAGACGGATCAACGAGCCGGCATCTGCAGACCTGAGACGGCGGCCCAGAGACGCGGCCCACAGTAGGTCAACTATGCGAACTGACGGGAGGACGTCACGAGCACGCCCTAGAACCGATCTGTGCTGACGGTCACACCACCTGGTAAAGAAACTGGAGTCACCGCATTGCGCCCTTGCAAAGGGTAAGCTGCATGGCGAGCAAAATAGGCCTCGACGAAGCTACTTTCTTAAGCGGAAAAAAGAAAAAAGGGGTCCAGATGTCCTGATCAGGACGGGGGTCTGGACGCACAGGCTGAACTCTTTTTCCTCCCCAGTCCCACATAAATGATTTAAAAATGCCGAAGTCAACGGCAGCACAGGGAGGCAGGAAAAGATGAATTAGCGAGTCAGAAACTCCGAGAAAACTCTGAAACACACGGATGAGGTGACCCGACAGGGTACGGGATCCCCTGTGGGCCCCCCCTCAAGACCCCAAACCGCAAGCACCCGGTGGGAGAGAAAGCTGCTGGGACCGGGGGAGCCGGCTGTCCCCTCGCCTACCGGGGTGGCCCCTCGCCTGGGCCGGGCACAACAGGAACCAACCGTTACCCCAGGGACGTGGGGCGGGCCCCCCGGGGGCTCCCTCCACAGGCTGGGGGGGAGCCCCACGGCGGGTTCTCTCGAGCTCTATGGGACCCCACACCTGGTGTCTGGGCCCCACTCCGCTGAGAACGCTGACGGAAAAGTCCTCAGCCCCTGGTGAGAAGGAAAAGCCTGTCGTCAGCCACTGGGACCACGCCAGGCCACCTCATCAAACACGGGGAGAAATAGACTTATCTTCAGAAAAAGTGGTTCCTCAGGGCAGTTAAATCCCCTAAATCACCTCTCCAAAATGACCTGGTGCTCGACTAATCCGCGATGAAACAGGATTAATGCAGGAAATAGAAGGGAATTTTAAATTTCTAATTAGCATCCACGGAGAGACTCGAAAGGGAACCACGTCCGAGAAGTAAGGACCGGCCATGGGTGTTTAAATGGGGGATTAAAGGACCAGAAAAGAAGTCTTTGAAATTTTTACAAAAACCATGATTACTAAAATAATAAAACTCGAGAGGAGCTGGAGGGTCACACGGCTGAGACCAGACCCGGTGAGTGAGAGGCGAGGCCACTGAAGTCTCTCAGGGGGTCAGGAGCAAGGAGGGTGGGGACGCGGGCGGCAGGTGTGACGGGGCGCCGTCACTCCGGGGGTCCCGGGGGAGAGCGCGGGTGGGCGGTGATCCCAGAACGAAGGGATCTGACATCAGAAGGGCTTGGGCCGCGCATACGAGGGAGGGAGGCCTGGAACACGGCGCTCCCTGGTGTGTCCGCCTATCCTGGTGCGGTTCGTAAGCCCGAGGGGTAGAAAGACCTTTACGTGTGCAGAGTCAAAATAAACACAGAAGTCGATCGCCTGCGAAAGGAACACATGTCCACTCGGCGCTGGTCCTTCCGTCTTGCAGACGGAAACGGCAACGTTGGAAGCGATGTCGGCACTTGGGCCGCAGGCCCCGCGGAACCCGAGCGGCAGAAATGGAATTCCACGACCGGACAACGTGCGGCTCCGTCACGAGGGGAAATGCACAGAGGTACCGATTTCCCGAGGACTCGGAGGGCATGCCGCCCCATCCTTCCTGGGGGAGGATAATTGTGGGGTGCAATTCAGCGGAATGAAAGAAACAAAAGGAAAAGACGGCATCGGGCACAAGAAACAATCGTGAGCGAAGAGATAATTAAAATTTACAGTTATGTCCAAACAATTACTGAGAAAATGAGGTTTAATGCAGTTGTTAGGGAATAATTCCCCAAACGGGCAGGACAGAATGTTCCTAAAGTAATTGACATAATGTGACAGAAAATTAATAGCATTCTGGAACTGAAATTCTGAATGATTGCAATAAAATGCCGCCAAATGTCTTGTCATATTCAAGTGGTAATTTATGGTTACCGATTAATTCTTAGAGTTGATAGAAATTCGTGTTTTAATATTTTATCGACAAGGACTCTTTGGGTTGCATGGAACAGAAACGCAACTCAACCCGGCTTAAACAGGGCGAGCGTTTTGGGGGGACCCTGGATGTCTCCTCGGCAGGACCCGAGGAGCAGAGGTGGTGGGACCTCAGGCGCGCGCGGGGCCGCGGGTCAGACGCCAGGGCTGTCTGCGTCCCTCCCTCCCCGCCGTGTGTGTCCTTCTCTCTGCGTAGACTGCCCCCCCTGCTTCTGAGATCCACTGGGGCAAAACACGGCCACGTCGCCCCAACGCTGAACGCAACGTGAGGTCCCTCTCTCGAATCTCTCAGAAAGACCCTCACGGGCAGAGCTCGGGTCACGCGCCTACCGCAGAATCAACCGGCTGGGGCCACAGGGCAAGGCCACGTGGTTTCCGCGGCTGATACCGATGCACGATGAGGTTGAGGAGGGAAGCCGGGCCTGGAAGATGGGCGCTGGGCAAGCCAGCCTGGTCGTGACCCTCCGGCCCACCCCCCGGCTGCCCCGTCAGACGAGCTCCCTCTCCCCCGCGCGCACGCAGAATTCTTTCCCACGCACAGTTCAGACTTCTCCTTCCCCTGAATGCTCTGCCCGCGAGGTTGGTGGCCCGAAATCAGCCCAGGGATGGGCTCATTCAGGCGCATGGGCAGCGGCGGGAAGGGGCAGGCGCCGGGGGGGCCTTGGGTGTCAGCTGCTAGCCAGCTCCTGGGGCCAGAGCCCCGAGGAGCATCTCGGGGCCCCGGGCTGGAGGCCAGGGAAGGACCCGTGCCTCGAGGTCCCGCAGGACAGAGTGATGTCAGAGTCACACTTGGGTTTCCGTCCATGCCCCAGACCCTCAGGCAACGTCAGTGTGGACACACACGCCGGCCAGTTACGCGCACCTCCGGGGTCGAGGGGTATCTTCTCATTGCCCTTTTGGGAAACTACTCGGGGGTCCCTAGAGCGGTTGGAGTCGAGTCAGGCCTTACTTAAGGTCTCGGTCCCTCCCGTCTGTTGTCCACACGTCTGCGCCGGCCGCCCCCTCGGCTGGGGATGCCCTCCTGTCCCGGGCACAGGCTCTGGAACTCCTCGCCCTCGCTCCCCTGCCGCCGCAGGACGAACCTCTCTCGACCTCATGACGTTGGGAAGTCACTTCACTGTGTCAGCGCCGTGGTCAGACCGGGCTCTGAGGCAGTCCTGCTGCTGGTCGTGTGGCTGCGGTCCCGGACGCTCGGTGGGGCCCCGTCCCTCTCCATGCAGCCGCGGCCTCCCCGTGGTCCACTACAGCCAGGCGGCCGGACCTGCCCGGGCCTGGAGCCGGCAGAGCACAGGGGAGCCTTCCGCCGGGGAGAGGAAGCCACAGGACCTCGCGGCCACCGAGGACCACGTCAGGGGTGACGGCCGGGCAGGGCGGCCCCCGGACCCGCCTTCAGAGACTGCCTGCCACACCTGCTCTTCCTTCCATTGCCGCCGCCTCCGGGAAGCCTTCCCTGACCACAAGGACGGGCCAAGACCTTCTCTGGGCTGCAAACCAACCCCTCTGTGTAGTCTTAATCCAGCATTCTTCACCTGGTCCCCACAGTCCACTTGCAGAACCGTCGCCCCCGAGGGCAGGAGCTCCTCACCCTGTTACTGGTTGGTGAACAACTCTGCCCTGCGGCGCGAACCCACGCCCGAACCCCACGCCCGAATGGGTGAAACACAAAACAGGCAAACAAGAGGGTGTTCAGATCCAGCTTCTGATCCCCCCGGGGCCTGCGAGCAGATACGGGGGCATTTCAGTGCAGCAGTGACAGAGCTGGGGAGGCCGCAGGTGGTCAGAGGGAGCCCACACCTACACCCACGCCTGCGCCATGCCTGCGCCCACGCCTGCGCCCACGCCTGAGCCCACGTCTGTGCCCACGCCTGAGCCCACGCCTGCACCCACGCCTGCGCCCACGCCTGAGCCCACGCCTGCGCCCACGCCTGCGCCCACGCCAGCGCCACGCCTGCGCCCACGCCTGAGCCCACGCCTGCGCCCACGCCTGAGCCCAGACCTGCGCCCACGCCTGAGCCCATGCCTGCGCCCACGCCTGAGCCCAGACCTGCGCCCACGCCTGCGCCCAGGCCTACGCCCACGCCTCACCCACGCCTGCGCCACGCCTGCGCCCACACCTGCGCCCACACCTGAGCCCAGACCTGCGCCCACGCCTGCGCCCAGGCCTACGCCCACGCCTCACCCACACCTGCGCCACGCCTGAGCCCACGCCTGCGCCCACGCCTGCGCCCACGCCTGCGCCACGCCTGCGCCCACACCTGCGCCCACACCTGCGCCCAGACCTGCGCCCACGCCTACGCCCACGCCTCACCCACGCCTGCGCCACGCCTGAGCCCACGCCTGCGCCCACGCCTGCGCCCACACCTGCGCCCAGACCTGCGCCCAGGCCTACGCCCACGCCTCACCCACGCCTGCGCCACGCCTGAGCCCACGCCTGCGCCCAC
>JAPYYM010002796.1:0-11856 GCA_028534135.1 Potos flavus
TATTGCATGGAGCACTGGGTGTGGTGCATGAACAATGCATCTTGGAACACTGAAAAAATAAAATAAAAGTAATTGGGAAAAAAGAAAAATAAAAGCTGCCTAAGAAAAAGTAAAATGCTATCACTTACCATCCATTTAATTCATTAAAATGGGAGACAGAATAGTGATGGAGTTGAAAGCATGACCTCTTGTGTCTGAAGTCTGGGTTGTACGCCTGGTTTCACCATTTACAAGCTCTGAAATCTTGGCCAAATTATTAGATTCTCTGACAAAATGGAGATATCAACAGTTCTTATCATGTATAAATAATAAATAAGGTAGATCATGCAGTTCACTTAGAAGAGTGCCTTCCACTTAGTAATGCTCAAGAAGTGTTGGCTATTAATATTAATGGAGATTTTCCAGGAGCCATTCTCTTCCTCTGCCTGCTTTACCATTTAGCAATTTGACTCAGCCTTATAGCATCAAACTAAATGTCCCACTAGGACTTCCGACTTTGTTAAAGACCGATAATCTTTTAGTTACATAACTCAGCCTACCTACTCACTACTGCCACGTATTTATCCTATCCTCACCATCCCCCTACCTCCTGCCTCCTTTATTCCTGGCTTCCAAATATACTAGGACAAATATGTATATATACACTTATATCCCTCCTTCTGTCCTTTCTTCCCAAATTCAAATCTCTATGTGACTCCATTCCACTAATAAACATGCTTCACACTTTCTTGAGCCAATATGCAATCTCTATAATTGCCCTATTTAATATGTCCTCTGGACAGCTATGTGATATGAATATATCAACCTTTATGCTCCATTTCTCCTTTAATATTCATTTATTTTCTTACTTTCCCAAATAATACCTTCACACCCATTCTTCATCCTCAATCTTCTCTGTTTGCTGTTTTCTTCAATCAGATCACAAAACTGCTGGAGTCTGCACCCCCTAAAAATATTTCCCTAAGTCTGTTACTCTCTCTATTTAATATCACACTGTCACATTTCTCAAAAGTGTAGGCTAAATTCCCCACCTCCACTTCTTCACCTACAAATACCTTTACATCTGACTCATGCTTCCATAGTATTTTGAAGGCTTTCTTTCAAACAAAAAGTATAAGACTCTTGGAGGGGCAATAGGTGTGGGGTGTGTGCGTGTGTGTTTGTATTTCTCATCCTCCTACCTCTCCATAACATTTATGTTCTGTCCTCTGTTGTTGAGATGCTCTTTGTGCTGTGACACTGTACTTTTCTCTCTCTTTCTGTCTCCTTTACTCAGACTCAAAGTACTAAAATTACCTTCGATTGGCTCATTTTCTTGCTTAAATTATTTACTCTTTTGCTGATACTTCCATTAGGTTATCATTTGTAATTGGCTTGATTTATCTATGGCTTTTGCTTCCAATTGTTAAAAAAGTATTTAATTTGATTTTGAGAAGCATTCTGTTTGTCACATTTCTCAGTCTCTTCAGCCTCCTCCTAATGAAGGATGACCTACATGTGGTAGTGAATCACCTTGTTCTTCTTGACTTGATCTGAGTGTCCTGTGGGAGATGTGAACCAGAACTGTTACAGCTCTTATCCTGAATTTCTTTTTCTCCAGCTTCATCGAGGTATAATTGACAAAAATAATTGTATCTATCTAAAGTGTACAATGATGATTTCATATATGTGTACATTGTAAAATATTTACCATAATCAAGTGAATTAACATATGTCATCTCACATAGTTACCTTTTGGGGTGTGTATGATGAGAACTCTTAAACTATACTCAACAAATTTTAGAGTTCTTGTCACATAAAAACCAGAATCCTGTCTCTAGGCCTTATCTTTAGACCCCAAAGAATGCTTCTTACAGGTTTTTGATAACGTACCTGGAAAATTGGCATAGTTGGTATGGCTGCTAAATATTTTATGTCCCATGTTCTGTGAAATCATGGTTATTATATTTTAATATAAGTGGACTTGTACAAGGTTATGAGATTATGTAAACTGTTGTTTCATCTTTTGTTAATCCAGTAGAAAAATACATATATAAATGTGTATCTACCATTCATTGACTATAGGATTCTCATAGAAACACAAAATTTTATTTCAATCTTAATGAGAGAGAAACCATTGAGTCCAATTTTATAAAAAGAGGAGACGTTTCCCAAAGTCATACTTTCAGTTAATTTTCTGAGACTTATCTTTGTTTCATATGACTCGGTTTCTTATACTTACTACTACAGAGTGACCATCTTTAAAGTGAACATTGTAAGGTTTCTCAAGGAAATTTTTAATTATATTTTGAAATAATATGCTTCTCTCATGTAAAGATCAATAACGATGTTTTAGCATGCAAAGGGAAACTACAGTCAATGTATGAATTTTTATTCTGTATAGTCCTTTTTTTAAAAAAAAACACCTTTATTGAGGTGTAATTTAGATATTATAAACAGCACCTGTTCTTAAAGGGGTACAGCTTGGTGAATTTTGACAAATGTACACACCAACGTAACCACTATATCAAGATACAGACAACTTCCATGCCACAAAAAAGTACCCATGTGGTCCTGCCACATTTTTTTTCTAAGATTCTATTTATTTGGCAGAGAGAGATACAGCCAGAGAAGGAACACAAGCAGGGGGAGTAGGAGAGGAAGAAGTAGGCTCCCAGTCCAGCAGGGAGCCCGATGCAGGGCTTGATCCCAGGACACTGGGATCACGACCTGAGCCAAAGGCAGATGCCCAACGACTGAGCCACCCAGGCACCCCATCCTGCCACATTTAAATTTAATCAACAAAATTGTCAAAAACAGAAGAAGAAATGTGTGGGAGAAAACTTATTCATTGCAAAAGAAAGTTGAGTCAGCATATAATAGAAAATCAGATATTTATTTGAGCCATTTATTTGAGCCATATGTTATAGCTGAAGAAAAGAACAGAAAGAGACTAAAGCTTACCTGAGTAACCTCTCAAGGGAAAGAGGAAAATACATCATTATCTAACACTAGAAAATATATCAATGAAAAATAAAAAACAACTTTTCTTACCCCTCCTGCCCCTTTGGGAGTGCCATTAATCACTGGGAACAAAGGAATAAATGATATGATCAACAGTAATTTTAATTGAAATGCAGGCATTTGACTTTCTCATAAATGGTTTTTTAGTAACATCCTAGGGCATCATGTTCGGAAGCGTGAAGCAGGGGGCATAAAGGGAGTGTCCAGTTGTGTGGTCTGGTTGGTTATCAAGCTTCATAGGGATTTGAATTAAGAGAAAGCATCATCTTAGGCTGTTTCTTTTAAATAAAGCATTGCCTCAGTTGGCTGTGTAACAGTAGGTCTCATACAATTGAGTATCCAGGTTGCCAGGTATGTGGGCAGGATTCTCTCCCAACTCAGCAGAGGTGGGCAATGGGAATATCTGAAAGGAGATACTTTTCTCAGAAAGCAGTTGTGTGTGTGCTTACGTTCTTACCTGATCCCTATAAGCAGAAACAAAATGCTACCCCATAAGACAGGGAAGAGGTTCTTTGACATTCCTGGGACTGCAGGCATTTTGAAGAGAAACAAATATGTCTCAGTGAATGCAGGGCGCTGACTGACCGTCAGTGGCCAATGTTTGGCTCTTTAAAGAAGGCAGGACACCTCATGGTCAAATCCAGTTGTCTTGGCTTCCTGGGTACCTGCGTCCTTACCAGTAGCCATGCCAGAGCAGGACTGACCATTATGTTCATTGGGTCTAGAGTACCATGAGTAAACTGAGTTTTATCTAAGAATATCAGTCACTATACTTCTTTACATCCTTGAAAATTATTCCAGCTTCCTCTAAGAAATCCTAGCTGGCTGTTAGAAAGATACTATCTGATTAATGATACCAATGAGTTACAGCTAATAGAATTTTCATTGAAAATAGCCACTGAACCCAGGATGTGGAGAGAAGATTAACAGATGATAAAAGAGGAAACCACTTGTTTTAAAAAAAAAAAGAAAAGCATCTTGTCCAAATGGATTGAAAACATCTTTTGCAATCCCAGTTAGCAGAAAAAAAGGTCAGACAACTTCTTCTTTGATTAGGCAACTTAGTGTTTTTGTGTGCAATGAATGCAAGCAGAAAAACAATGGTATAAATAATTTCTCTGGTTAAGGAATCTTTTCAAACAAAAGAACAGTAAAATGAACAGTATCACTGATAATAATATTCTTCTCTTTTCCAAGTTAGAATATTTGCAATAGAAAGAATGTTTTGTGTGTCAGGATTCATGTTCTTAAAGTTGAGCCCAGCTTAGATGAGAAAGTTAATCAAATTTGCAAATTATTCTCAGTTTTGCAGTCTGGTTGCTTGAAATTCTCTGAATAAACAAATCTGTGGCTCTATGCAAAATAGTAAATAAACCCTTGATATATTATATTATTAAAACTGCAGTATGGAGGATAAAAACTAATCCTCGGGAAAAGACACTGAAATTCATAATAAAATAATTTTCTCTAGTAGCAATGCATTTATAATTACAACAGAAATATAGTGCATTGTTAACAGAAAAAAATTGTTCCCTAGCGGGGCCTCTACTTTAGGTTGAATGGATATGTCTATGTCATAAAGAGGCAAAGAATTCATTATTCAGATGTATAACATCAGAAATTCAAGTTGTAGAATGATATTTTACTTAGATTATCCATTTGTCACACAACTGGGACTTAGTAAAGTATGGCGCATCCATTCTAAAACATTATAAAATCATTAAAAACTATTGTTACAATATACGCAAGTGTTGAGTAACTTCAATAATGTTTATTCTTTCTTTTTCAGTAAAAATAATCTACAAAGCTCATACTAACAATGACTAACTCTGGGAAATAAGGGATTTTTCCTTACTTTTTGCCATCTTTCAAAGTCTACTACAATAAGTATGTATTATTAATATCAAAATTAAACCTATACAGTATAATATAAACATTCAACACCTTGTATTTTGTAAAGGCAGGTTTGTCCCAGATCCCAATCCATTCATCACATATTTTCCTTATAAATGGTCCCTACATCTCTTAATGTGGAGCTTGCAATTTACATAAGACTGAACATGCTCCTTGTTGCAGAAGGGGGCCTGACTCAGGAGCACATGGCAACAGAAATCTGATGTGTCTCTGTTTAAAAAAACTGGGCAACTGCTGAGCCACATCTACTCAGGGGGAGGTACGTGCATTCGTGTGGGGAGGGGAGAGTTTTAATTTGTGCAAAGAAGCAACATGCGTTAGCAGGGGTTTAACAAATGAGTTTTTTATATGGAATGATATTTTTCTTTCTAAGCAATTTAGATGATAATTTCCATAACTGAGAAGCCATTTCTGGATAAAATTCCTAATTCTGGGGGGTGAGGAGGAGGGTTACAAATGCAAATGAAAAAGGTGGACAACTACCGTGGATTTCAAGTTATTTGGATTCTGGATGTGACACCAGGTGTATGTGACTGAACGCATCAAATATGTTTTTGAGTGTTTTAGTCAGCTGCATGGTCAAGACTAACCTGTGTGCTTAACTGGCAGAACCAAACTCTTAAGAGATAGATGGGAGGAGCACCAGAATGAGACAAGCAAGGGATAAGAGACAAAGAAGACGTAGAAGAAATAGCCACCCAAAATGATGCAAGTGTACAAAGCCTTAAAAGTTTTAAACTTTGTGTTTACATAGAGATGATGTTATTTAGAAGGAATAAATCTCTTTTTAAAGAATCCTGCCTGCAGCGTTCAAAGTTGTTCTTCATTCCGACTAACTTAAAATACAGAAAATAATACATTTGTTTGATGGTACATTTCAAAACACTTATATTTTCTAGATAATGACTGCAAATATTTTAAAAGAACATCATAAAACCTATCAGGCTATGAAATACAGAGAAGTTTAGGAATGAATAAAGTCACCATTTTCTTCATTCTATAACTCTTCAACTAACTTTGAGAAGCAGCAGCTTCAGAACTTATATAAAAGTTCAATAGCGGCACCTGAGTGGTGCAGGGGATTGAGTGACCAACTCTTGGTTTCAGCTCAGGTCCTGATCTCAGAGTCCTGAGATGGAGCCCCACCTCGGGCTCTGTGCTCAGCACCAAGTCTACTTAAGTTTCCCTCACTCTCTCCTTCTGCCTCTCCCTCCTCTCTCTCAAATAAATCTTCTTAAAAATTTTTTAAAAATAAAAATGCAGTTATGAAATATTTTCCCTTATTCTCCAGTATAAAAAAATAGAGATATTCCCAGTGTTTGCCTATTTGCTTTAATGTATATTCTAGAAGGAAGAGTACTTTGAAAAACAGCATTTAACATAATGTTCAGCGTGCAAGGAAACTCTCAGACCTATGCCCATGCACACCCATGGTTTCAATGCAAATTATGTTTGTTATAAGAATTATGTTAAAATATCCCCTTTATGCAAACCCATATCATTCTAATATTTCTAATTCATCTCTATACCTATCGCAAGAATCCTTTCTTAATATTTTCAAACACATCTTGATTGAAATTCTGAGGATAGCATGCAGGTAACAACATGCTCATTTCCAATTTTCTTGGCTTTATCTGGTTTTTGAGAACTCTCAGCTATTATAGGCATCACACAAAATGTTAGATGCCGCCCAATGATGCATTGTACTCTTTGCTTGCGAAGGTACCATTTTACAGTAGGTATAAATAAAAATTGATTAGAAAGTTACCATCTGGAACTTCATATCTGTCTTCAATGAATAACCTTCATGACTTGGGGACTATAACATTCTGGCATTCTATGATAATACTAAAAAAGCAAAGTGTAGTTATATTTTTGACTGCCTAAAACTCCTGCAGTTTTTATTTCAATTGACTGGTAAAGTGTATAAAAAGTGAAAATATTGCAGTAAGGTTTAACAAGTTAATGGTAAATTATGCACTCTCTTGGCTATTAGGCAAATTTGCAATGCTGTGGAACATGTAGCACTTTCTCCTGGATAGCACTTGACATTTCATATGCAGATGAGTCAATAGCTTTAGTGAACTTTTGCCTAACCTATGCCTTAATACACAAAATAAGCAGTGAAAATTGTCCAATTGCTTAACCAATCTATGTGTAGGAAAAAAAGCTACTTTATATGGAACACCATTTCCAGTCATGTCACTTTGGGTATTCCCACTTAAGGGTGAGCAAGGAAATGTTCATTTTGATTTCAATTTAAAGTGTTTCATGTATTCAATTAATTCTTCACATGAAAAGTGACTCTGAGATCCCAAGCAAACAAATGAGTATGGTTCCTGTCAGGATGGATGTTAATGGATGACACTTTCTTATCTTGCAACAGGTCCCATTCATCAGCATTAATTCTGGCTGTGTCAAAAGATAAGAATCGCTTTCCAATTTCTAAGAAATCGAACTCAGCCAAACCAAAATCATTGTCATTGCAAAAACTTTATTTTTATCTAAATCTATTTTTCTTCTGGTTTACAGATCTTGATGCAGAATCAGCTTATATCAGGAGATCAGTTTGAAATTATATTTCTAAGTTGCCATAAGGCACATTTTCTGCATTAATTCCATACTTAATTACTTAGACTTTGAGGTCCATCTTCTTCTAAGTTGATTTCAAACATCTTGAAACTATAATAAAATAGTATATGAGGTAAGAGAAACCAGAAGTTTTCTCTTTTCAAAAAAATTTAAAATGTTAAAAGGAAAATAAAGAACACAGAGAGAGAAAGTAGCAGGCATCAGACTTTTCCAGTTTCATCCTCAGTAATGATGTTGTTCCAGTTGGGGGCTCTGATGCCCTAAGTTCTTTGAATGCCCTAATGCACTTCCCCAGTCCATTAATTTGTTTACTGTCATTTGTGCTTCACATCACATTTCTTTCTACCCTCCCTCACTGCGGTATCTCTTTAGGTCCCAATAACTGTATTTATCACCATTCCTTCTCTTTTCTCCCATCCTTGTTTTACAGCTCTCTCAGGGGATGAAAGGCCTCCATATAGCACTTTGAATTTTTTACTGTCTTATCAAATTATATCACCATTTAATTAGGAAAAGGGGAGGACAGGTATAGAATAATAAGTATTGGAAAATTCAAGAAAGTCAATAGGAAAACAGTAATTTCTTGGTTTCAGAGCAGACCAAAGAAAATATTACTCCCCCAAAGATTAAGCTAACACACAAAGCTTAAAAAATAACAATCATAATTTACTGCTAAATTGGTGGTATGGTTCATATATGTTGGGTCATGTGTATTCTATGAGTATTTCTCTAAATATGATTATTATTGACTTGATTTTCCTCATCATTAGTAGTGATAAAATTTAGAGGTTCATACCAAATAGCAATAGGGGACTAAAGAAAAAATATCATTACTTGAAATTATTAGCTATTATATAATAAGTTCATTTACTTAATAAAGGAATAGCAGGACTACATCAAACTAAAAAGCTTCTGCGCACAGCAAGAGAAACCATAACAAAAAGAAGAGGCAAACTACAGAATGGGAGAAAGTATTTGCAAAGCATACATTGATAAGGAATTAATATTCAAACGATATAAAGAATACATATAACTCAATAGCAAAAAAAAAAGTCCAATTTTAAAATGGACAGAGAATCTAAATAGACATTTTTTCAAAGACATACAAATGGCCAAAAAGTACATAAAAAGGTGCTCAACATCACTAATTATCAGGGAAATTCAAATCAAAACCACAATAAAATATAACCTCACACTGTTAGGATTTGTATTGCCAAAAAGACAAGAAATAACAAGCGTTGGTGAGGATGTGGAGAAAAAGGAATGCTCGCATGGTATTGGTGGGAGTGTAAATTGGTATAGTCACTATGAAAAAAAATATGAAAATTCCTCAAGAAATTAAAAATAGAACTACCATAGGTCTGGTAATTCCATTTGTGGGTATTTACCCAAGGGAAATGAAAACACTAACTTGAAAAGATATCTGCACTCCCATGTTCACTGCAGCTTTACTTACAATGGCCAAAACACGGAAGCAACCTAAGTGTCCATTCATGGATGAATGGATAAAGAAAATGTGGCATATATATACACAATAGAATATCATTCAGCCATAAAAAAGAAGGAAATCTTGCCATTTGCAACAGCATGGAGGACCTTGAGAGCATTATGGTAATTCATCGGAAAAGGACAAATACTACATGATCTCACTTATATGTGGAATCTACAAAAAAAAAAAAAAAAATGAATGCACAGGCACAGAGAACAAACTAGGTGTTGCCAAAGGCAGGAGCTGGGATAAGCAAAATGGGGGAAAGGGGTCAAACGGTACAAATTTCCACTTATAAATTAAATAAGTTATGAGGATTTAACATACAGCATGGTAACTATGGTTAATAATACTGTATTGTATATTTTTATTTAAATTCCAGTTAATTAACATGTGGTATAATATTAGTTTCAGGTGTGCAATTTAGTGGTTCAACACTTACATAAAACACTCGGTGCTCATCACAAGTGCGCTCCTTAGTCCCCATCACCTATTAGATCCACTCCCCCTCTGGTAACCATCAGTTTATTCTCTATAGTTAAGAGTCTGTTTCTTGGTTTGCCTCTCTCTCTCTCTCTCTCTCTCTTCTTTCCCCATGATCATTTCTTTTGTTTCTTAAGTTTCACATATGAGTGAAATCATATGGTATTTGTCTTTCTCTGACTTATTTCACTTAGCATAATACACTCTAGTTCTATCCATGTCATTGCAAATGGTAAGATTTCATTCTTTTTTTAAAAGATTTTATTTAGTTAGTTATTTAGTTATTTTAGATAGAGAGAGACAGAGAGTGTAAGCGGGGGGAGGGGCAGAGGGAGAAGGTGAGAGAATCTCAAGCAGACGCCCCACTGAGCACAGAGCCCAGCACAGAGCTCTATCTCATGACCTTGAGATCATGACCTGAGCTGAGGGCTGAGTAACGTTCCATTGTGTGTGTGTGTGTGTGTGTGTGTGTGTGTGTGTGTGTGTGTATGCCACATTTGCACAGCAAAAGAAACAATCAACAAAACAAAAAGGCAACCTGTGGAATGGGAGAAGATATTTGCAAATGACATATTTGATAAAGGATTAGTATCTAACATATATAAAGAACTTATAAAGCTCAACACCCAAAAAACAAATAATCTGGATTAAAAATGGGCAGAAGACATAAATAGACATTTTTCCAAAGGAGACATACAGATGGCCAACAGACACATGAAAAGAAGCTCAACATCACTCATCATCAGGAAATACAAATCAAAACTACAATGAGATATCACCTCACACCAGTCAGAATGGCTAAAATCAATAACACAAGAAACAACAGGTGTTGGTGAGGATATGGATGAAGGGGTACCCTCTTACATTCTTGAGGAGAATGCAAACTTGTGCATCCATTCTGGCAGACAGTATGGAAGTTCCTCAAAAAGTTAAAAATAAAACTACCCTATGACCCAGAAATTGCAATACTAAGTATTTACCCAAAGGATATAAAAATACTAATATGAAGGCATCCATGCACCCCAATGTTTATAGTGCCAGTATCAACAATAACCAAATTATGGAAAAAGCCCAAATGTCCATTGACTGATGAATGGATAAAGATGACGTATTGTATATATGAAAGTTCCTAAGAGAATAGATCTTAAAAGTTCTCATCACAAAAAGATCTGTAACTATATGTGATGATGGATGTTTATCACTTACTATGGTGATTATTTTGCAATATATGTAAATATTGCATCATTATGTCTCATAACTAAAACTAATATTATATGTCAATTACGCCTCAATGTTTTTTAAAAAGCAAGATCAAGAAAAGAAAACAAAATCTTTTTTTTTAATTTGAGGTGTTCACTGACCCCTAAACTTCCCAAACACTGAAGCCCATATCTTACAATATTGTACACAATGAAATTCCAATCACAATTCATCCACTAGTTTTAAAAACTCTTCGCTGTTCCTTGGGCATCTATGTAAGGAAAATTGAGGGAGGAGCAAGATGGCGGAGGAGTAAGAGGCAGAGATAGTGTCTGATCCCAGAAGTTCAGCTAGATAGTTATCAAACCACTCTAAACAACTACAAACTTAGCAGGAAATAGAAGAGAAGAAGAACAGCACCTCTAGGAACAGAAAATCAACCACCTTCCAGAAGGTAGGACATGCAGAAAAGTGAATCCAAAGCGACGGGAAGATAGACCGCGGGGGGAGGGGCCAGCTCCTGGCAAGCCGCAGAGCAGCGGAGCACAAAATCGGAACTTTTAGAAATCTGCTCCACGGAGGGACATTGATCCAGAGGCTAAGCGGGGGGTGGAGCCCTCATGGGGACAGCGCGGTTTCAGGAAACGTGGGGTCACAGAAAGACCGGGGGAGTCTGAGGGTGGCAGAGCTCCCAGTTATCAGAACGGGGAAGCCAAAGGCAGAGACCGAGCCGAACACTGAGCTCCCAGCTCGGGCTTACCTTGAACCGTGATCCCGGCACAGTCAGGCCGCTGCTCTTCGAGCAGGGACCCCACAAGGGGCAGATCCGGAGAGACCCCCTCCTTCCTTCTCCGGGAGGAGCGGCGCGGTAGCTCGCGGCAGGAATCTGCTGGGTTTGGAGACTCCAAACGGCCGTGCGCCAGGGACAGAAACGCTCGGTCACAGACCGGGTGAGCTCGGAGCGCAGCCGGAGACCAGGGAGATGGGAGGGACGGACTGCTTTTCTCTGAGGGCACACTGAGGAGTGGGGCCCCGAGCTCTCGGCTCCTACGGGTCGGAGACTGGGAGGCCGCCATTTCCATTCCCCTCCTCCAAAGCGGTACAGAAAGCGTTCCGGGAACAAAAACTACAAGAGCGAACCCGAGCAGATTACCTAGCCTGGCCCCTGGCAAGGG
>JAPYYM010002797.1:0-11856 GCA_028534135.1 Potos flavus
AAAAAAGTTATCCTAGCAGAAAGAGAGATACTGTATGAAATGAGAAACTTTCAAAACCTCTAATATTTTTAGAGAGATTTGAGAATACACACTGCACCCCAGGATACAAAGAAAGAAAGTGATTGTGGTCTTAGATAATTTTTAAATTGATTTTTGGAAATCTACTAAAATTTACTAAAATGCTTGTAAAACAAAGTTGAAGAAGTTTTCCAGAAAATTAAGAGATTAAAAGGAAAAAAAAAACTCCAAATTTGAAAGAAAATATAAGAGCATTAAGATAAATTTAGGTAGTCTAATAGCTACTTAACTCGAGTCAAGAAAGCTGTGCAAGAAAATTGCAGGGGAAGAACATATCAAGAGAATTACTTAAAAAGACATCACGGAGTAGAGGGACATGAATTTTTTTTAAAGGGTACTTTAAAAAAATGAATTTAAAAAGACATAAACCAAAACACCTCATTATGAAATGACAACACCTAAAAAACAAAGAGAAAAACTTAAAAGCTCCCAGTAAGAATCAAGAAACTGGTCAACTGCGGAGGAATGACGGCAAGAATAACTTGAGAGAGACGTCTCATCAGTAACAGCGACTGTAAAGCCAGCTCTTCGATACTCGGTGCTAATCAGGACAACTTCAGATATGTAAGGCTCAGAAATTTTACTTTACAAACATCCATCTTGAGTGTTTTTCCTACAATTTTTTAAATTTCCTTTATGTATATAAAAAGTTTTAAAACTAAGTCACCTAGCATGGTTCCAATGTGTTTATTTATTTATCTAATAAATAGATGTCTAATACTGAACAGCACACACCCACTCTTAAAAACATTCAATACAGGGGCACCTGGGTGGCTCAGTGGGTTAAAGCCTTTGCCTTCAGCTCAGGTCATGATCTCAGGGTCCTGGGATCGAGCCCCACATCGGGCTCTCTGCTCAGCAGGGAGCCTGCTTCCCCCTCTCTCTCTGCCTGCCTCTCTGCCAACTTGTGATCTCTCTCTGTCAAATAAAAATAAATAAAATCTTAAAAAAAATAAATAAAAATAAATAAATAATCTTAAAAAAAAAACAAACATTCAATACAGGGGCACCTGGGTGGCTTAGTCAGTTAAATGTCTGACTCTTGATTTTGCCTCAGGTCATGACCTCAGGGTCATGCAATAGAGCCCTGCTTTGGGCTTTGTGCTGGGCATGGAGCCTGCTTGAGATTCTCTTTCTCCTTCTCCCTCTGTCCTTTTCCCTCTGCCTCCCCCCACTTACTCTCTTTAAAATAAATAAATAAATCTTTTAAAAAATTCAATGTGTTGGATTCAGAAAAAGAGGCAAGTAATCCAATATTGAGGAAGATAGGAAAATTAGAAACCAGTGGATCTAATCCCAGAGACATTAAAAGGAGACCCAAGATGGCAGTCCAGCAGTGGTTCAAGAACATTCTCTGATTGGAACAAATGATGATTACAAGGTACAGATGAGCACAACGAATGACAGTAATATCATAAGGGATGGGAGGAAGGAATTGGGAATACTCTGTTACAAGCTACCTGTGCTACAGATGAAATAGTATAAACTGTATACTGAAATCTTTAGGCAACCACTAAAAACATTTGAAAAGAAGTACAACTGATATGTTAATAGAAGAGACAAGATGGGATCATATAAAATGTTAACTTAAAACCAGATAAGGCAGAAAAAGAGAAGGAAAAAGAAACAAAGCAAATGCAAGGAATAAGGAACAATAACAAACATGCTACATATTAATACAGTATATAAATAATTACATTCAGTGTGAATGGCTTAAACACTCTGATTAAAAGGAGAGATTGTCTGTGGGGGAGCTAAGATGGCAGGGTAGTGGGAGGACCCTAGGCTCATCTTGTCCCTCGAACACAACTAGATAATGATCAAATCATTCTTAATACACAAGAAATCAACCTGAGGACTGACAGAGCAAACTGCATGACTAGAGGGAGAGAAGAGGCCACACTGAGGAAGGTAAGAAGTGCAGAGACATGGTTTAGGAGAGATACAGACCATGGGTGCTCCGGAGAGGAAGGAGCCCTGGTTGTGGAGAAAGGTGAGAGAGAGGAGCACACAGGGATATGCACAAGAACACTTCCCCAAGGCCACTGGCTGGGAAAATGAGAGGGGCTGATTTTTGTGAGTTCTTGCAACCAGCAGAGCTTGAAGACTGGAGTTTTAAAGGTTGGTGGGCATGGTGAGATAGAGCTCTGAGGGTGCTGCCCTGGTCCTGGAGAAAAGCCAGGGAAACAGCCCTGGGACAGATGGTGCAAAATGAGAGTCGCCTGGGCATGCAGTGGGGGAGATCATTCACTCTTCTTGGAGAACATCCCTGAGAGGTAGCATTCACAGAGATGCCTCTCCAGGGACAAAGTTGCCAGCGAACACCATTTCTGTCCTCCATCCCTCAGCCTAAGCACGGAGCCACCTGACTAGGGCAGCTCAATCCCAATACTGGCTGTCTCGCCTGCTTGCTCCAAGCCCCACACCCCTGCAATCTGGCATGACTGCCCTTCTCAGTTAGATCTTCTCAGTCCCAGCACAGTGAGACTCTCCCCCAGAAGACCAGCATAGGCTCCCACCACAGGACATCCCTAAAGTTTTGAGTTTTAAAATTTTTATTTATTTATTTATTTTTAGAGTGAGCAAGTACAAACAGGGGGAGAGGCAGAGAATCCCAAGCAAATTCCATGCCAAGCACAGAGCCTGACACAGGGTTCGATCTCCCGACCCTGAGACCATGACCTGAGCTGAAAGCAAGAGTCAGTCACTCAACCGGCTGAGCTACCCAAGTGCCCCAAGTTTAGAGTTTTAAAAGTCAGCAGGTTTGGCTGGGATAGAGCCTGGAGGGCACTGTGCTACTGCAAGAGAAAAGGCAGGTCAGCAACCTGGAGGCAGACAGTGTGAAAATGGCTATCTGAAAAATGCCTGGGATGCACAGGGGAGATCATTCACTCTTCCAGGAGTGCTTTCCTCAGAGCAGCAAGCATGGAGACCCCTCTCTGGGGACTAAGCAGCTGGCTGGTACCATTTCCCTCCCCCACCCCTCAGCATAAACACAGAACCACCTGCAGTAAACAGCACAGCACTGACACTAGCTGTCTAACCTGCTTACACCAAGTCCCACATCCCTGTGCTCTGCCAGTACTGCCCTTCTTGGTCAAGTTTGCCTCAGTCCCAGCACAATGGGCCTCTCCCTAGAACACCAGCAGAAACCCCTGCCCATACCATGTCTCCCAACCAGATTGTTCTGCAAGGCTTCAGTTCTAGTGGAAGTAGTATCAGGTTTCATTTAACAAGCAGACCTGAGCACACCTAGTTAAAACTTGCCATACTCTGACCAAGGACCAAACATTGCCTACTGCAGACAAGGAGAGCCTCTGCAGATGACTAACCTGAAGGATAGAGCAGCCAAAACACAACAGCAGAATGCATGTAGCACACACCAGACACACTCCCTGAAGCACTAGGCCCTGGACACTATATGACCTCTTCTTCATAAAGCCATTACTCTCAGGAGCAGGAAACATAATGGGCTTTTCTAACACACAGAAGAAGACAGAGACTTTGATAAAATGCAAAGATGGAGGAATTCATCCCAAATGAAACAATAAGATAAGGTCACAGCCAGAGAGCTCATTGAAACAGATATAAATAATAAACTATAGGGAAAATTTAATGCAATAATCATAAGAATACTCCCTGGGCTTGAGAAGAGAATGGAAGACTTCAGGGAGGCCCTAACTGTAGAGATGAGAGTTAAAAAACACTCAGAAATGAAAAATGCAATAACTGAGATTTGAAACAGACTGGATGTAATGACCATGATGGAAGAAGCAGAGGAACAAATAAGCGATATAGAAGATAAAATAGTGGAAAGTAAAGATGCAGAAAGAAGAATTACAGAACACCAGAATAGACTTAGGGAACTCAGTGACTCCATAAAGCTTAATAACATTCATATCCTAGGAGTCCCAGAAGAAGGAGAGAGAAGGGGGCAGAAAATTTATTTGAGGAAATAATAGCTGAAAACTTTCCTAATCTGGGGAAAGAAACAGACATCCAAATCCAAGAGGCACAGAAAACTCCCATCAAAATCAACAAAAGCAGGCCAACACCAAGACACATGGTAATTAAATTTGCAAAATATAGCAATAAAGAAAAAAATCCTAAAAACAGCAAGACAAAGGAAGTTCCTAACTTACAAGGGAAGACCCATAAGGCTAGCTTCGGATCTCTCAACAGAAACTTGGCAAGCCAGAAGAGAGTGGCATGATAAATTCAATGTGCTGAATGGGGAAAATCTGCAGCCAAGGATACTCTATCCGGCAAGGCTGTCATTCAGAATAGGAGAGATAAAGAGTTTCTCAGACAAACAAAAACCAAAGGAGTTCATGACCACTAAACCAGCCCTGCAAGAAATATTAAAGGGGACTCTGAGTGGAAAGGAAAGACCAAAAGTGACAGACGAGAAAGGAACAGAGAAAATCTCCAGAAATGACAGAACAAATAATACAATGGCACTAAATGCGTATCTATCAATAATTACTCTGAAAGTAAATGGACTAAACTCTCCAATCAAAAGACAAAGGGTATCAGAATGGATTAAAAAAAAAAAAAACAAGACCCATCTACATGCTGCCTACAGGGCATTCATGTTAGACCTAAAGTCACCACAGATTGAGAGTGCGGAGATGGAGAAACATCTATCATGCAAATGGATGTCAAAAGAAAACTGGAGTAGCAATATTTAATCAGATAAATTAGATTTTAAACCAAAGACTGTAACAAGAGATGAAGGACATAATAAAGGGGAACATTCAAAAAGATCTAACAATTGTAAATATTTATGACCCCAACATAAGAGCACCAAAATATATAAAAAATTAATAACAAAGTTAAAGGGACTCTTTGACAATAATACAATAATAGTAGGGGACTTTAACACCCCACTTATATCAATGGACAGATTATCTATGCAGAAAGTCAACAAGGAGACAATGGCTTTGAATGACACACAGGACCAGATGGACTTAACACATATATTCAGAACATTCCATCCTAAAGCAACAGAAAACACATTCTTTTCAAAGCACATGGGACATTCGCCAGAATAGGTCATGTACTAGCTCACAAATCAGGCCTCAACAAGTATAAGAAGATTGAGATCATACCATGCATATCTTCTGACCATAACGTTATGAAACTTGAAGTCAACTACAGGAAAAAAATTTGGAAAGACTACAAATACATGGAGGTTAAAAAACATGCTACTAAACAATGAATGAATCAACCAGGATATCAAAGAAGAAATTTAAATATACATGGAAAAGACAAAGACAACGACAAAGGGGCGCCTGTGTGACTCAGTTGGTTGGGCATCCAACTCTCAGGTCATGATCTGAGGATCAGGAGATTAGCCCAGTGTCAGGCTCCATGCTGAGCATGGAGCCTGCTTAAGATTCTCTCTCCCTCTCCCTCTGCCCCACCTCCCTGCTCATGGGCACTCTCTTTCTCTCTCAAAAACAAACAAACATGGAAACATATGAAAATGAAAATACTACAGTCCAAAACCTTTGGGATGCAGCCAAAGCAGTCACAAGAGGGAAGTGTATAGCAATACAGGCCTGCCTCAAGAAGCAAGAAAAATCTCAAATAAACAACCTAAACTTACACCTAAAGGAGCTTGAAAAAGAACAACAAACAAAGCCTATGGTCATCAGTAGAGGGGAAATAATAAAGATTAGAACAGAAATAAATGATATAGAAGCTAAAAAAACAATGGAACAGATGAATGAAACCAGGATATGGTTCTTTCAAAAAATTAATAAAATTGATAAACTCTTAACCAGACTTATGAAAAAGAAAAGAGGAAGGACACAAATAAATAAAATCACAAACAAGAGAGGCAAAATAACAACCAGCACCACAGAAAAGCAAACAATTGTAAGAGAATATTATGAAAAACTATATACCAATAAAGAGGGCAATCTGGAAGAAATTGGTAAATTCCTAGAAGCATAAACTACCAAAACTGAAACAGGAAGAAATAGAAAACTTGAACAGATTGATAACCAACAAAGAAATTGAATCAATAATCAAAAATCTCCCCCCCCAAAAAAAAATCTCCCAACAAACAAAAGTCCAGGGCCAGATGGCTTCATAGGTGAATTCTACTAAACATTCAGAGAAGAGTTAATACCTATTCTTCTCAAACTATTCCAATAAATAGGAATGGAAGGAAAACTTTCAAATTCGTTCTATTAGACTAGCATCATCCTGATCCCAAACCCAGACAAATACCCCATTAAAAGAGAGCTACAGGCCAATATCCCTGATGAACATGGATGCAAAAATTCTCAATAAAATACTAGCAAATCAAATCCAACAGTACATTAAAGAATCATTCGCCACAATCAAGTGGGATTTATTACTGGGCTGCAAGTGTGGTTTAATATTTGCAAATCAATCAATGTGATACACCACATTAATAAAAGAAAGGTAACAACCATATGATCCTTTCAATAGATGCAGAAAAAGCATTTGACAAAGTACAACATCCATTCGTGATAAAAACCTTCAACAAAATAGGGTTAGAGGGAACATACCTCAATATAATAAAGGCCATATACAAAAAACCCTACAGCTAATATCATTCTCAATGGGGAAAAACTGAGAGCTTTCCTTCTATAGTCAGGAAAAAGACAGGAATGTCTACTCTCACCACTGTTACTTAACATAGTACTGGAAGTCCTAGCCACAGCAATCAAACAACAAAATGAAATAAAAGGCATCCAAATCAGCAAGGAAAAAGTCAAACTTTCACTATTTGCAGATGACATGATACTCTATATAGAAAACCCAAAAGACTCCGCCAAAAATTGCTAGAACTGATACATGAATTCAGTAAAGTCACAGGATACAAAATCAATATAGAGAAATCTGTAATTACCTTTTCCTACACCAATAATGAAGTAGTGGAAAGATAAATCAAGGAATCAGATTCATTTACTATTGCACCAAAAACAATATCTAGGGATAAATTTAACCAAAGAAGTAAAAGATCTGTACTCTGAAAATTGTAAAACACTGATGAAAGAAATTAAAGAGGACAGAAAGAAGTGGAAAAACATTCCATGCTCACAGATTAGAAGAAAAAATGTTGTTAAAATGTCTATATTGCCCAAAGCAACCTGCACATTTAATGCAATCCCTATCAAAATGCAAACAGCATTTTTCACAGAGCTAGAACAAACAATTCTAAAATTTGTATAGAACCACAAAAGACTCTGAATAGCCAAAGTAATGTTGAAAAAGAAAACCAAAGCTGGAGGCATCACAATTCTGGACTTCAAATTATATTACAAAGCTGTAGTGATCAAGACAGTATGGTACTGACACAAAAACAGACACAGAGATCAACAGAACAGAATAGAAAACCCAGAAATGAACCCACAACTATATGGTCAATTAATCTTCGACAAGGCAGAAAAGAATATCCAATGGGAAAAAGAGTCCCTTCAACAAATGGTGTTGGAAAAGCTGGATAGCAACATGCAAAAGAATGAAATCGGAGGGGTGATGAACCGTGAGAGACTGTGAACTCTGAGCAGCAGACTGAGGGTTTTGGAGGGGTGGGAGTGGAGGCTGGGTGAGCCTGGTGGTGGGTATTGAGGAGGGCACGTATTGCATGGAGCACTGGGTGTGGTACATGAACAATGAAACCTGTAACACTGAAAAAATAAAATAAAAGTATTTGGGGGGTGGGGGAAAGAATGAAACTTGACCACTCTTTTACATCATACACAAAAACAAATTCAAAATGGATTAAAGACCTAAATGTGAGACAGGAAACCATTAAAATCCTAGAGGAGAACATAGGCAGTAACCTCTTTGACATCAGCCACGGCAACTTCTTACTAAATATGTCTCCTGAGGCAAGGGAAACAAAAGCAAAAATAAACTATTGGGACTTCATCAAAATAAAAAGCTCTGCACAGTGAAGGAAACAATAAACAAAACTAAAAGGCAACCTATGGAATGGGAAAAGATATTTGTCAATGACATCTGATAAAGGGTTGTATCCAAAATCTATAAAGAACTTTTAAAACTCAACACCCAAAAAACAAATAATCCAGTTAAAAAATGGGCAGAAGACATGAATAGACATTTTTCCAAGAAGACATACAGATGGCCAACAGATACATGAAAAGATGTTCAACATCACTCATCATCAGGGAAATACAAACCAAAACTACAATGAGATATAACCTCACACCTATCAGAATGGCTAAAATTAACAACACAGGAAACAATAGGTGCTGGCCAGGATGTGGTGTAAGAGGAACACTCTTGCACTGTTGGTTGGAATGCAGACTTGTGCATCCACTCTGGAAAACAGTATGGGGGTTCCTCAAAAAATTAAAAATAGAACTACCCTACAATCCAGCAATTGCACTACTAGGTATTTACCCAAAGAATACAAAAGTCGTTTTTTGAAGGGATACTTGCACCCTGATGTTTATAGCAGCATTATCAATAATAGCCAGATTATGGAAAGAGCCCAAATATCCATCAACTGATGAATGGATAAAGAAGGTGTGATACACACAGACACACACACACACTCAGTGACATACATAGTGGAATATTACTTAGCCATAAAAAAGAATGAAATCTTGTCATTTCAAATGATGTGGATGGCATATTATGCTAAGTGAAATAAATCAGTCAAAGAAAGATAAACACCATATGATTTCACTCATATGTGGAATCTAAGAAACAAAACAAATGAACATGGTGGGGGGGGGGTTGGGAAGAGGAAAACCGAGAAACAAACTCTTAACTATAGAGAACAAACTGATGATTACCAGAGGGAAGGTGGGCAGAGGGATGGGTTAAATGGGTGATAGGTGATAAGGAAGGCACTTACTGTGATGAGCCTTGGGTACTGTATGTAAGTGATGAATCACTAAATTCTATACCTGAAACATTGTATGTTAACAATCTGGAATTTAAATAAAAAATTGGAAAGAAAAAAAAAGCAGAGATTGCCAAAGTGACTGCAAAAACAAGACCCAACCACATACTGTCACCAAGAAAAACCCATAAATATAAAGACTCAGGTTAAGAATGGAGAAAGAGATACCATGCTAACACTAACAAAACAAACAGACAAAAAAGATGGAATAGCCACATTATTTCCACACAAAAACTTTAGAACAAGAAAAATTATCAAGGAGAAAGAGGGCATTTCGTACAATAAAGGGATCAGTTTTCCAAGAAGACATAATAATCCAAGACATCTATCTACCTAAACACACAGCATCAAATTACGTAAGGTAAAAGTTGATAAACAGTAATAGAAATAGACAAATCTGTTACTATAGTTGGAAAAATGAAAAGCCCTTTTTTAGTAATTAATAGATCAACCAGGTGGAGAAGCAATAAGAATGCAGTTGACCTGAACATCACTATCAATCAACTTGATCTATTTGACGTTTTTAGAATACTCCATCCAACAGCATAAGACACATATTTCTCAAGATTACAGGGAATAACAACCCTCACTAAGACAGACCACACTGTAGGCCAGAAACACATCTTAACAAATTTAAAAGAATAGAAATCATAAAAAGTATGTTCTCAGACAACACAGGAAATAAACTGCAAATCAATAACAGAAAGAGGTAGAAAATACCAAATACTTGGAGATTTAAAAATACACTTCTAAATAATGTCTGGGTCAAAGAAGAGGTCTCAAGAAAAATTTAGAAATATTTTGAACTAAATAAAAATGAACATACACCTTATCAAAATTTGCGGGATGAAAGGGCACCTAGGTGGCTCATTTAATCATCTGACTCTTGATTTCGGCTCAGGTCATGATCTCAGGGTTGTGGGATTGAGCCGCACATCAGACTCTGTGCTGGGTGTGGAGCCTGCTTAAGATTCTCTCTCTGCCCCTCCCCCCACCCCACTCACTTATGTGTGCATGCCCACTCTCTCTCTCTCTCTTTCTCTAAAAAAAAAAAAAATTGTGGGATGCAGAAAAAGCAGTGATCAGAGAGAAATGCATTTCATTAAATGCATAATTAGAAAAGAAGAAAGATCTAAAATCAATAATCTATATTTCTCCACTTAAGAAACTGGAAAAGGGAAGAGAGGAGCAAGATGGTGGAGGTGTAGGAGACTGAAATATCATCAGGTCCCAGGAGTTCAGCTAGATAGTTATCAAGCCATTCTGAACACCTACAAACTCAACAGCAGATAGAAGAGAAGAAGAGCAGCAATTCTAGGAACAGAAAATCGACCACTTTCTGGAAGGTAGGACGTGCGGAGAAGCGAATCTGAAGCTACGGGAAGAGAGACCGCGGGGGGAGGGGCCGGCTCCCGGCAAGTGAGAGAGCAGCAGAGCACAAAATCAGAACTTTTAGAAGTCTGCTGCACTGAGGGACGTCACTCCAGAGGCTAAGCAGAGGGTGGAGCCCTTGAGGGGACAGTGTGGTCTCAGGACCCGTGGGGTCACAGAAAGACCAGGGGCGTCTGAGTGTGGCAGAGCTCCCAGGTATCGGAGTGGGGTTAGCCAGCCTCAGAGACGGAGCCGAGGAGTGCACTCTCAGCTTGGGGTTACCTTATACCATGACCCAAGGCACAATCGGGCCGCTGTTCTTCGAGCAGGGACCCCACTAGCGGCAGATCCGGGGAGACTCACCTTCCTCCTCCGGGAGGAGCGGTGCAGGAGCGCGTGGCAGGAATCTGCTGGGTTCGGAGACTCCAAATGAGGCCTTGCACCGGAGATAGAAACGCTCGGTCACAGGCTGGCTGTGCTCCAACTGCGGCCGGAGACCAGGGAGACGGGAGGGATTGACTGCTTTTCTCTGAGGCCGCACTGAGGAGTGGGGCCCCAAGCTCTTGGCTCCTATGGGGCGGAGATTGGAAGGCCGCCATTTTCATTCCCGTCCTCTAAGCGGTACGGAAAGCGTTCGGGGAACCAGAGCGAACTCAAGCAGATTACTTAGCCCGGCCCCTGGCAAGGGCGGTACAATTCCCCCTCCGGCAAAGACATTTGAGAATCTCTGCAACAGGCCCCTCTCCCAGAAGATCAGCAAGAACATTCAGCTGAGACCAAGTTCACCGATCAATGAGAACTGCGGAACTCCAGAGTTAGAGGAAAGCAACACATAGAACTCATGGTTTTTTTCCCATGACCTTTTAGTCTTTCAAAGTTAAATTTAAAAATTTTTTCTTATTCTATTTTTTAAAAATTTTCCTCTTTTCCTATTTTAACGTTTTTTAACTATTTTATGTTATCAATATCTTTTAAAAATCTTTTTAAATTTTTATTGTAATAGTCATATTTTGTCCTTTCATTGTATTTAACTTTATTTTTTGTATACACATAGGTTTGTTTTTCTTTAGAATTTTGAGGTACAATTTCTTCTAATAGATCAAAATATACCCTAAATCTAGTGCATGGCTTTGTTCTAGTCTCTAGCCTGATCATATTCTTTCCTCTTTTTTTTTTCTTTTTTCAACCAACTTTTTAGCAATTCCTTTTTTAGAATCTTTTTTAATTTTCATTTTTACAGTCAAATTCCATCCCTTCATCGTGTTTACCCTTATTTTTGTATATATATAAGTTTTTCTTTCTTTAAAATTTTGGGAGATAGTTTCTTCTAACAGATCAAAATACACCCAAAATCAAGTGTGTGGCTCTGCTCTATTCACCAGTCTAACATATATATATATATATATATATATATATTTTTTTTTTTTTTTTTTTTTCCCCTTTCTTTTTTTACCCCTTACTTCTCCCCCCGGTTTCAGTTCTCTTCTGAT
>JAPYYM010002798.1:0-11856 GCA_028534135.1 Potos flavus
CAGACATTTTCATTAAAATGCCATTTAACGGGGCGCCTGGGTGGCTCAGTGGGTTAAAGCCTCTGCCTTCGGCTCAGGTCATGATCTCAGGGTCCTGGGATCAAGCCCCGCATCGGGGAGCCTGTTTCCCCCTCTCTCTCTGCCTGCCTCTCTGCCTACTTGTGATCTCTCTCTCTCTCTCTGTCAAATAAATAAATAAAATCTTTTAAAAAATTTAAAAATTAAATAAATAATTGTATTTATTAAATAATGCCATTTAAGGGGCACCTGGGTGGCTCAGTCAGTTAAATGTCCAGCTCTCGGTTTCAGCTCAGGTCATGATCTCAGGGTCGTGGGATCGAGCCTTGCCTCCAGCTCTGGGGAGTCTGCTTAAGGTTCTCTTTCTCCCTCTACCCCTCCCCTTGCTCACTTGCATGCATGAGTGTACACTCTCTCTCTCTCAAATAAATCTTTTTTTTTTTCAGTGCATCGAATAAATCTTTTTTAAAAAATTTAAAAATGCACTTTAAAACAATTTTGCCTTTGAAAGATAGCCCTAGTCAAACTTGTTCTAAAACCCGACACCCCATTTCTCAGGAAGAGGGTTGCGCTAATTAGATCCGAGTCTCTTGGTTTATCAACAGGTAGCATTAAAAACAAATTTCATTAAGTCCTTCTCCAAAGTTCTGAACCGTCCACTTCTATTAATTAGTTCACGATTGCACAAGGTGTTAGGGATGCACTCGGAAACGCCAGAGGGAACGTGAGAGTCATCTGGGTCTTGCTCACTGGGCTTCTGCAGTGAGGCGACAGGTAGGGGACAAGGACCAGGCTTCGGTGGCCTTGCAGGAGCCGTCAGAGCCCGGCCCCGGCCCCTGCAGGTAACTCCCTCAGCAGTCACCACGAGCCCAGGGATTCCACCGCCCCGGTCCATCTCCACTTCGGGCCAAATGCCATCTGTGCCTGCCACATCCTGGGGCCGTGTCACCCTTGTTTCCACGACAGGCTCCACCCCATGTACTCAGCCTACCCCTGGCCCGCGAGACAAACAGCAGCAGGCTGAGCACATGCCCAGGAGCCGGGTAGCTGGAGCGGCTAACCTGACATTAGCCGCGTCCTTGTCCGGGAGTGAATCCAAAGCCCTCTAAAAATAGAGTAATGGAAATCCCGTGGAAAACCAGAAGGAGAGAAGGATCAGTTATAAGTGGTTGAGAACGTGACAAGCAATCATAACCAAGTGTTGTGTCTCAAGATTTTTTTTTTTTAAGATTTTATTTATTTCTTTGACACAGAGAGAGAGAGAGAGAGAGAGAGAGAGAGAGAGAGCACACAAGTAGGGGAGTGGCAGGCAGAGGCAGAGGGAGAAGCAGACTCCCCACTGAGCAGGGACCCCCCCCCCTACAATGTGAGGCTTCATCTCAGGACCCTGGGATGATGACCTGAGTCAAAGGCAGACGCTTAACCGACTGAGTCACCTAGGTGCCCCGGGTCTCAAGGTTTAGAATCCAAGAATCTCAGGACTGGGCGGAACCTTAAAAGTTATCATATTAGCTAAGGTAACTCCGAGCTGCTAAAACAAATAAACCCAGAAATCTCTGTAACTTAACAAAATAAGAGTAAATCCACATGGGAGGTAGGGAACGGTGGTTTGGCTGATATTTAGGAAGAAGAGAAACCAAGCTGATGAGCAACCAGCCAAGCTGGACGATAGTTCCCTGAGACACTCTCATACATCACCGTCATCACCTGTAAGCAGGCGGCATACTTGTCTTTGAGCATCTGCAGGGAGGGGTGCCTCGTCCCTACATGGGAAGCAGGTAGTATACCCAGGGCCCAAATAAAGGAGCAGATGAAAGAGCTGACAGTAGGACAGGTCCTGCCTGTGGCTAATAGCTTTCCACATCCCGTAGCAGAAGAGAGATACACCAATTGCGTTTAATTCTGAACTGACCCCACGAGTGTCAGAAACGCAGGCTCTGCGACCATAACTTTGCAAGCTAGTCCAGTTTTCTTTTGGAAGGGCTGGAGCAACGGAATCAACAGAGATAAAGACCTAGAGCACTTTTTGAGTATTTAAGGCTGCGTGGGTGACACCAGATCATTGGTAAAAATCATTACATAATCAATTCCTGGGTATGTAACTGTTTGCAGGAACGCTGGGATGCTTTGTAACCTGTAAAGGTCTAGACGCAGGTGAACAATTGTTATTGCTAATTTGTATCAACAGGTGCATATTAATTCAAATTGCTTGCATAATAGGCTTACTAGTGAATTCACTATTCCTTGGGAAGACTGAAGGAAAAAATGACACACACACACACACACCCCAGCCTGTCCTGCCTATTCACTTCCATGTCTGTAGTTGCTGACTTCTCCTCTAGGCTTCCCAGAGTGCTGTGCGGCAACCCTGAGCTCCTGGTTCCCGATTCCCTGTACAGGTTACTGTAACTAAATGTGATCCTCTTGTGACCTTTGTCACCTTACTGAGGATTGATCTGCGGTACGGAGCATGTGGATTCCCGCCGCCTACCGTAGCTGCTGCATGCTGCAGACAGGGGAGCCCTGGGAAGGAGGGGGGTCTTAACCATGCTGAGCAGCAGGATATAAAAACGCAGCAAAGGGCTTCGAGGGAAAGAGGGAAGAGTGTATCTGAGCTGCACCCACACTGCTTTTTCTGTCTTACATCTGGGAAGCCTCTAAATCTCACGCCAGAGAGGGCATTCGTAGACAGCCGTCGTCAGGCAGAGGGTAAGAGCCGTGCTTGCATTTGAGCAGACTCGAGTCTCTGACTTTTCCTGCATGCCTCAACGTGTGCACAGGCTTCACAGAGACAGGTGTAGTGAGGACTTTGGAAATACGGCAGGTGACCCCTGAGCAGCAGAGGCAGCACTGGGGTGGGGGTCGGGGTTACAGAAAGGACAGCAGAAGTGGGAGCCACCCAGGGCTGTGACATTTGTGGCAAGGGGAACTGGGTGTGCTGTGAGCGTGGGGCTGTGTCTCCCAGAGGCCGCCGGTGGGAAGGAACATAGGCCTGAGAGCAGGTGCAGGGAAAGACCGCAGGCTGTCATGCTCCCCACTGCTCTCTGCTGCCCCCTGTAGGACTTAAAATAAAGGTGCCATACTATGGAAAGGTAATGGTCTGAATGGGGATTTCACAGAAGCAACTTACTCTCAGCGATGTGAACATGTCTGTTGGGAGCACACTACTGAGAGATTTTTCTCGCCTTAAAAACAACTACGGGGGTGCCTGAGTGGCTCAGTCGGTTAAGACCCCAGCTCTTCGTTTCAGCTCCCATCATGATCTCAGGTTTCTGGGATCAAGCCCCATGTTGGGGCTCCATGCTCAGCGGGGAGTCTGCTTGAGATTCTCCCTCTCCTTTTGCCCCTCCCCCACTTATTATTATATCTTATTAATAATATATATTATTATATATTATATATTACAATATATTCTAATATATTATATAGATACATATCTATATAATATTTAATATATTAGATATAGATATAATCTATATAATATGTATAGATATTTTTTATTTTTATTATATATTTATATATTATATAGATATATCTATATATTATATAGATATATTATTATATAGATATTATAATATATCTATATCTTATTATTCTATCTCTCTCTCTCTAATAAATAAATAAATATTTAAAAACAACAACAACAATAAACTTGACTCCAGCCTTTAGTTATCTAGTTTGCCATGTGGTATATTCCATGCAACCAGAAGCGTCTTTGCACGCTATTTGAGGCTAAAGGCTGCTTCAAAGATCTCAGTAATACTGAATACAAATGTCTGAGGGAATGCATTTTTTTTAGCAGGCCCACAAGAATTTGTACAACAGGAAAAAAGAAAAAAAATTTTTTTTCTAATGAGCTCAGAGCATTTTAACACATTCCAGGAAAACTACTAACAGCTTTACGCAATACGGCAGATAGGAACCACTGTGCCCATTTTATAGATGGAGACCGGGAAACCCAGGAAAGACGTTCCCAAAGCCCAATGGCACACTGTGCAGGAGGACTGACGTGACAGGTAGCCCAGAGCCCGTGGTATATAAGCACCTCAAAATGCTTTCTGATGATGACAGGAAATTAAGGGCCTCTAAATCAAGGCTGAGAAAGTCGTCAACTCCCCTAACTTTCTTTATTGTCTCTCCGGATACTGCCTTTATCTGCGAGAGATGCTTCAGAGGACAAGAAAGGACTTGTTGACCAGCAGTAAAATTGAATCAGTTATCAAAAAACTCCCAAAAAACAGAAGTCTGGGACCCGATGGCTTCACAGGTGAATGCTACCAAATGTTTCAAGAAGAGTTAGTACCCATTCTTCTTAAACTATTCTAAAAAATACAAGAGTTAGGAAAAGTTTCAAATTCATTCTATGAGACCAGTATCCTCCTGATACCAAAACCAGATAAAGACACCACAAAAAAAGAGAACCACAGGCTAACATCTCTCATGAATATAGATGAAAAATCCTCAACAAAATATTAGCAAGCTGATCCCAACAATATATTTAAAAAAATCATACACCGCAATCAAGTGGGATTTAGCCCTTGGATGCAAGGGTGGTTCGATATTCACAAAACAATCAACATGATACGTCTCATCAATAAGAGAAAGGATAAAAACCGTATGTTCATTTCAGTAGATGCACAAAAGCATTTGACAAAGTAGAACATCCATTCATGGTAAAAAACCCTCAACAAAGTAGATCTAGAGGGACTATACCTCAACATAATAAAGGCCTTATAAGAAAAACCCACAGCCAACATCATCCTCAATGGTGGAAAAACTGAGAGCTTTTCCCCTAAGATCAGGAACAAGACAAAGACATCCATTCTCACCACTTTTATTCAACATGGTACTGGGAGTCCTAGCCACAGCAATCACATAACATAAAGAAATAAAGGCCACCTAAATTGGTAAGGAAGAAGTAAAACTCTCACTATTTGCACATGACATGATACTCCATGTAAAAAACCTAAAAGACTCCACCAAAAGACCACTAGAACTGATGAATGAATTCAGGAAAGTCACAGGATACAAAATCAATGTACAGTAATCCATTGCATTCCTAAACACTAATAATGAAAGAGCAGAAAGTGAAATTAAGAAAACAATCCAATTTATAATTGCACCAAAAACAATAAAACATCTAGGAATAAACTTAACCAAAGAGGTGAAAGTCCTGCACTCTGAAAACTTTAAAACACTGATGAAAGAAATTCAAGACGATGCAAAGAAAGGAAAGACATTCCATGCTCATAGGTTAGAAGAGCAAATATTGTTAAAATATCTATCCTACTCAAAACAATGTACAGATGGAATGCAATCCCTATCAAAAAACCAACATAATTTTTCACAGATATAGAACAATCCTAAAATGTGTATGGAACCACAAAAGACCCCAAATACCAAAGCAATCTTGAAAAAGAAAAACAAATCTGGAAGTATCACAATTCCAAATTTCAAGTTATATCACAAAGTGGGAGTAACGAAAACAGTATGGTGCTGGCATAAAAACAGACACATAGATCAATGGAATAGAGGAGAAAACCCAGAAATAAACCCACAATTATTTGGTCAATTAATCTTCGACAAAGGAGGATTGATTATCCAATGGGAAAAAGACAGTCTCCCCACAAATGGTGTTGGGAACACTGGACAGCCACATGCAGATGAATGAAACTGGACCATTTTCCCGTACCACACACAAAAATAAACTCAAAATGCATTAAAGACCTGAATTTGAGACCTGAAACCATAAAAATCCTAGAAGAGAGCCCAGGCGGTAATGTCTTGGACATCAGCCATAGCTGCAATTTTCTAGATAGGTCTCCTGAGGCAAGGGAAACAAAAGCAAAGATAAACTATTGGGACTACATTGAAATAAAAAGCTTCTGCATAGCGAAGGAAACAGCAAAACTAAAAGGCAATTTACTGAATAGGAGAAGATATATGCAAATGACATATTCGGTAAAGGGTTAGTATCCAAAACATACAAAGAACTGATACAGCTCAACATCCAAAAAAACAAATGAACACATTTCTCCAAAGAAGACACCCAGATGGCAAAAGACACATGAAAAGATGCTCCACATCACTCATCATCAGGAAAATGCAATCAACACTGCAATGAGATAGCACCTCGCACCTGCCAGAATGGCTAAAACCCACAACACAAGCAACAACGAGTGTTGGTGAGGATGTGGAGAAAAAGGAACCTCTCACACTATTGGTGGATGCAAACTGGTGCAGTCATTGTAGAAAACACTATGGAGGTTCCTCAAAAAGTTAAAGATAGAACTACCCTACAATCCAGTAATCACACTACTGGGTATTTACGCAAAAAATACAAAAATACCAATTCGAAGGGATACATGCACTCTGATGTTTATAGCAGCATTATCGACAATAGCCAAGATATGGAAGCAGCCCAAGGGTCCATTGACAGATGAATGGATAAAGAGGATATACACACACACACACACACACACACACACACACTATATATACACACACATATATACACACTATATATATATACATATTATGTATATATACACATATATATACACGCACATATAAATACATATATAATAATATATAAATACATACACATAAAGTATATATGTATATATAATACATTTATATGATCTATATAAATATATATATAAATATTTCTCAGCCATAAAATAAAAATGAAATCTTGCTATTTGCAACAGCATGGGTGGAGCTAAAGAGTATAATGCTAAGTGAAATAGGTCAGAGAAAGACAAATATCATATGATTTCACTCCCATGTGGAATTTAAGAAACAAAACAAATGAGCAAAGGGGAAAAAAGAGAGAGGGGGCAAACCAAGAAACAGACTCTTAGCTCTAGAGAACAATCTGATGGTCACCAGAGAGGAGGTGGGTGGGGGGATGGGAAACACAGGTGAACGGGATTAAGGAGTGCACTTGTTGTGATAAAATAAAATAAAGGAAAAGCAAGTAAACAACAAAAAAAACAAAGGACTTGCTATTACGTAAAAAAATAGACATGGAGCAAACATGCACTTAGAAAGGGACCTTTGTGATTATTTTACAGATAGAGAGACCGAGGCAGAGAAGGCAAAGGTCTCCTCTGAACACGGCAGTAGCATGTGGCAGAGCCACACTCTGAGTTCTCTCCCACCCCCCCGGGCTTGAGGGACTCAGAGCTGAACCCCTTCTCTACACCCTGCTTCGACAGAAGACAGACAGGCAGGACTAATGGCTGCTTCGGTTAAAGTCTGTGTAATATCTGAGCAGACTCTGCGAGGAGATCGTCTCACTGACGTTTTGATTTCTAAAATGTCAAAACATGTAAAGGATCATGAAGTTCAAATTAAATCTCAGGCGAGTTGGAGAAAACTGTCAGTTTCAGAAAGAGAAGACAGGAAGAAATGAGAAAAAAAAAAAACACCCTACTTAGTGCCGCTCATATGTGACAGCAGGACCCACCGTGGCCAGGGCTCTGTCTTCAGTGACAAGATCGGGTAGCACCCCCCGCCTCCCCGAAAAGGCCTCCACTGGCCCCCAGCCACCACCAAAGCACTTGGTGAAGAAAATTTCCAATGGCAGGCTCTGGAAAACATTTGTAGACGATGCCAGGAGGGAGAATCCTGGAAATGAAAACCGTATCCTGGGAACATTCGGGAACATTCGAATGAGGGTGTAAGACAAGGTGGGGATAACTACTTCCCGAGGTACCTGCTTCCCTCATTTTGCTTTGCCGGGCCCGGCTGGGGCACACTGAAAATGAGATACAAGAATCCCAGAGAACAAATCAGAAAACTTTTTGTGTATTGAAAAAAATCAATAGACTAACAAGACGAATGTTGACACCCTGTGATCCTTCAGCCCCATTTCCTCAGAGCGCATGGCATCTTCTGGCGCATCTGGGTGTGGAGCTGATGGCCCCTGGATGGCAGGAGAGGACCAACGCGGTGACCAGTGGGGGTGCCTCCCAAAGCAGGGGAGGGCACAGGAGGGACCTCGTCCAAAAACCCCGTGCAGGGCCGCTGTGGACTTCTACCTCTCTTCAATTTTTCAGGTCAGTTTGAAAAAAGAAATGGGTCTTTTTCTGCCTGAAAAAGAAAGTAACTATGGGGAATAAAATCTCAACAAGGTGCAGAAGCTAGGATACTTAAGAGTCGCCGTTCTAGGTGCAAATTACTTCCTCTGCTCTGGGCGTTCCTTTGTCTCCCCGTGGAGTCACCGTGGGATCTGCCTTTTATTTGGGACAAAGAGGACTTCCTGTGATGAGTTACAAGAGCCTTGAAATCCTACAGGTGGGTCCTTGTTGGAGCTAAAAGAAGACACCCACTTTCTACTGGTGGTGCGTCCCTCAAATTTAGGGAAGTAGAGGTCCGTGGTCCTTATTTTTATGCTGTGTAACAGGAAGCGACAGGGAGAGCAGGAAGCATGGCTATGTGCCCGTGGCCATTGATGGAAACTCCGGAGGAATTCTCTTAGTGCTGCCCTGGCAGCTTAACCTCTGGACGTTCTAGGCAGGTCCCCCACACTCACTCTGAAAGTAGCCCAGAGTCCCCTGTTCCGGCTATAACACCGGAATCGTAATAAGAGGATTTTCTTTCTTTCTTTCTTTTTTTAAAAGATTTCATCTATTTATTTGACCCAGAGCGAGCGAGAGCACGAGCAGGCGGAGCAGCAGAGGGAGAGACAAGCAGACTCCCCGCTGAGCAGGGAACCTGATGCGGGACTCGATCCCAGGATCCTGGGATCATGAACTGAGCCACCCAGGCACCCCAGGAGAGTTGTTTCCATTTCACTCGTGTTCAGAACACTTTACCACGGAGTTAGTCACTGGGGCAAGAGCAGCAGGTTTTTCTGAGAAAAGTCTGGGCAGCTGGGCAGTGTTGCTTACAGCTGTTAGTGGTTCCTCCCTGTTCCTACCTGGGAGGCTTGGCATTTTCCGTTGCTATGGAGATTGGCAGGGGGCGTGATTTGAGCAAGTGCCCTGGCTTGTGCTTTCACTCTGGAATTTGAAATAAGAAAATGTATTCTGATCTAGGCCTTGGATGTCACACAGCTCTACATAAATTAAGAGAGCCGGGCGCCTAGGCTTATTCCTCAGATCTTTCCATTCGCGTGCCCCCGGCTCATTGATTTCCAGCAACAAAAGCCACAAGTTTCTTTGATCCAGATGATTCAGAAGACAGCGACCGGCATAACGGGCCTCGTCACCAGCAGCTTACCGGATAATTCCGCACCTTCAACATGAATTCCCATTTTCATCCAAACTTGGGCTCCTACACATAACTTCATGGGGATTATGGCGTATGATCTGCCCTGGAAGTCTCATGGGATAAGAAATGAGAAAACAGGGGCGCCTGGGGTGCTCAGTCGGTTAAGCCTCTGCCTTCAGCTCAGGTCATGATCCCGGGGTCCTGGGATCGAGCCCCATGTCGGGAAACCTGCTCATCGGGCAGTCTGCTTCTCTCTCTGCCTGCCGTTCCCCCTGCTTGGGCTCTCTCTCTCTCTCATATAAATAAATAAAATCTTTAAAAAAAAAAAAAGGAAATGATGGCCCCTCTACACTATTTCTCATACAAAGTTCTACAGCCCGAAGCATCTGTCTTCATAGTTACTCAGCCAAAACCGAGTGAACGGCTTCAACTGGCAAGAGAACCGAGTCCAATAGGTTATGTGACTCATGGCTCAGTCCTTGAGGAGTAGGAGCTCTTATCCTTGTGCCTCAGTTAACAAAGGAAAGATACAGGACGAAAGAAACACAAGCTACCTGAAAGACATTTGGAAAATACTGGCAGGTGTAAATAAAATTAAATTTGCATTACTCTATGATCTGTCAATAACTACTGTGAACATCTTGCCTTAATTCACTCCTGCTTTTTCTTTTTTTTTCAATTTTCATTCCAAATTTTTTTATTAACATATAATGTATTATTTATTTCAGGGGTACAGGTCTGTGAATCATCAGTCTTACACAATTTCCTGCTCTTTTTCTGATCTCCCCCCCCGCCACCCCGCAGTTGAAATTGTACTGAATACATAAATTTATTTCTTGTTTATTTCCTTTTAACATTATAAGAAGAATAGTCCCTCTATTACCAGAGAAACCCTGTGGGCACACCATTTTCCTCATTAGTCGTTTTGCCTTCGTCCTCCTGTGACAGATTCATTCATCACAGTTTAAATGCTTTTGTTGCAAAGTTTCATTAGGTTCTGATTAAGTAAAGCAATGCTCTGGGGTTGCTGGTTTTCGTGCGAGTTTGTTTTAAAATCTTGAGAATAAGATGGATGGGAGAGGACCATACATACACACATCCGCACGTACACACACACACATGGAAGGGTCAAAGGGCGAGCAGCTGACATTGACGGGAAGACGGCTCCCTCCAGACTGGAAAAAGTGCCAGAATGTCGGGCTGGCAAATGCAGAGCCAAAGAGACAGCAGAGGGATTATTGAGAAAATCGAATGCACTGCTGATCAAAAGGCCAGATTATACTTCTATTAAGTACAACAAGTCCAAGAATCTCTAGTTAGAGGGAAGCATGGTCGGTGGGCGGTTAGTCCTCCTTGGAGCTAAAGAAACCCAGGAAAGTTCAAGGATTTCTGAAATTCAGGGTTAACACAAACACATTCCCTGTAAGCCCGGACACGGGGAGTGGCAGGGTTAGATGGGCTACTGCTAACGGTGTACATGGCTATGAAGTTTCATCAGACTTTCCTATTTCTTGAAATCTGATTGAATCACAGAGTCAGGAGTTGTTGTGGGTTGAATCGCGTTGGCCCCAAATTCAGGCTGATGTCCTAGCTCCCGGACCTCAGACCGTGACTGTATTTAGAAATAGGGTTGTTGCCGACATAATTAGTTAAGATGAGGTTATACTGGCCTGGGGTGGGTCCTGACCACTACGACCGGGGTCTTTATGCAAAGCGGAGATTTGGACACAAAGACAGAGGCACAGGGGAGCACCACGGGCAGAGAACACGCTAGAAGCTGGGAGGGAGCCAGGAACACACGCCTCCCTGGTGCCCCAGAGGGAGCCTGGCCCAGCTGACACCTTGATTGCAGACCCCCGGCTTCCAGAACTGTCGTCGGAGCCCCTCCATTTGTGGTGGTCACAGCAGCCCTGGGAATACAGAAGACAGAAGGAATCCTGCAAGTGACTTCACCCACCTTCCTACTAATGCGGCTCTCCTTCCCCGTATGGATAGACGCTCACTTCAGCCAGCTCCCCCGGGACACTTGGAGGGACGCAGAGGCCGCTGTTCTTTCCTGGGGCAACACATCCAGTTACTGAGTAGTTGCAATTATGTCCCTGTGGCGGGTGGCATGCTTCTGCAGTGTAATTCCCTGCAAGACTAGCTGACGTTAAGTTTTTCCATTTCCGTTTCTTACCTAAAGTTCTCTTTAACATTCGCTACAAGGGTGATGCGTAGAAAAGCGCGAACGAATCTCCCGCCTAGCCTCTAACCCAGGCACCCTCGTTGGCCCAGAGGCCGCAAAGTACCAGGTGCTTCGATGGAGGCTCTGGCCTCCCGGATGCAAACCAAAAAGGCAAGAGCACCTTTTGCGCTCCCTGCTGCGGCTCGCGGAGCCTGCTGCCCGTCGCGGGGCCACCAAGAACAAACCCACGGTAACAATCTGGCCGACTGAGTCAGAAGAAGCACAATGTATGAGCCAGAGCACAGCGTCTCCCTTTCTGCCTACAAAAGATCTGGGAAGGAAACAGAGCTGTGAGTCACAGAGGAACACCGGCAATGGGAAGATCCCACTGGAGTAGGCAAGGGGACGCGAGAACCATCCTTTTATTTATTTATTTATTTATTTATTTATTT
>JAPYYM010002799.1:0-11853 GCA_028534135.1 Potos flavus
AAAAAAACTAATAGGTTTGCAAAAAAAATAAAGAGAAAGGAATCCAAGTATATCACTAGATGAAGCCAGCGAACTGAGAGAAGAGAGCAAAAATAAATAAATAAAAAGAACAGACAAGAACTGAAAAACAACCATAAATGAGTAACAATATGGCAATAAAGTGCAAACCTCTCAATAATTACTTTGGATGTAAATGGACCAAACACTTCAATCAAAAGACATGGGGTGACAGAATGGATTAAAAGAAAAATGAGACCCACCTATATGCTGCTTCTAAGAGACTCATTTCAAACATAAACACACATGCAAATTAAAAGTGAAGGGATAGAAATGCATTTATTATGCAAATGGAAGTGGAAAAAAAGCTGGGGTAGCAATACTTGTATCAGACAAAATAGACTTTAAAACAAAGACTGTAGCAAAAGACAAAGAAAGACAATATATAATCATAAAGGGAATAATCCAACAAGAAGATATAACAATTATAAATATGCACCCAAAATGGGAGCATCCAAATGCATAACGCAGCTAATAATAAACATAAGAAGAGTAATCAATAGTAATACAGGAATAATAGGGGACTTTAACACCACACTTCCATCAATGGATAGATCATTCAAACAAAAATCAAGGAAATAGTGGCATCAGACGAGATAGATCCAACAGATATTATAATATTTGATAACAAATATTCAGAACATTCCATTCTAAAACAGAATACACATTCTTTTCATGAGCACATGGAACATTCTCTAGATCACATGTTAGCCCACAAAACAAGTTTCAACAAATTAAAAAAGACAATAGTCATACCATGCATCTTTTCTGACCACAACTCTATGAAACTAGAAACTAACCACAAGAAAAAGTCTGGAAAGAACACAAATACACGGAGCTTAAATAATAGGCTACCAAACAATCGATGGGTCAACCAAGAAATCAAAGAGGAAATCTAAAAATACACGGAGACAAATGAAAATGAAAACACAGAGTTCCAAAATCTTTAAGCTGTAACAAAAGTGGTTCTAAGAGGGATGTTTATAGCAATACAAGTTCTGCCTCAAGAAGTTAAAAAAAAAAAATAAAGCAACCTGAACTTACACCTAAAGGAGCTAGAAAAAAAAGGAAGAGAACCCAAAACCAGTAGAAGGAAGGACATAATAAAGATTAGAACAGAAATAAATGATAAAGAAACAAAAATAGATAAAAACCAATGAAACCAGGAGCTAGTTCTTTGAAATGGTCAACAAAATTAATAAAACTTTA
This sequence comes from Potos flavus, assembly GCA_028534135.1. NCBI lineage: Eukaryota > Metazoa > Chordata > Mammalia > Carnivora > Procyonidae > Potos > Potos flavus. The sequence continues at coordinate 1,267 of JAPYYM010002799.1, forward strand.
ACTGGACTCATAAAAAGAGAGAGAGGACTCAAAATCAGAAAAGAAAGAGGAGAAATAATAACTGACACCACAGGAATACGAAGAATTATAAAATAACATTATGAAAAATTACATGCCAACAAATTGGATAGCCTCAAAGTGGCTACATTCCTAGAAACATATAACCTACCAAAACCAAAGCAGAAATAGAAAATTTGAATGGACCAATTACCAACAATGAAATTGAATTAAGAATAAAACAAAACAAAACAAAACAACAACGAAAAAACTCCCAACAAAAGTCCAGGACCAGATGTCCTCACAGGTGAATTCTACCTAACATTTAATGAAGAGTTAATACCTATTTTTCTCAAACTGTTCCAAACAATAGAAGAGGAAGGAAAGCTTCCAAATTCATTCTCTGAGGACAGCATCACCCTGGTACCAAAAACAAATAAAGATACTACAAAAAAAGAACTACAGGCCACTATCTCTGAACATAGATGCAAAAATCCTCAACAAAATATTAGCAAACCAAACCCACAATACCTTAAAAAAAAAAAATCATTCACCGTGATCAAGTTGAATTCATTTCTGGAATGCAACAGTGATTCTGTTTTGCAAATCAATCAATGTGGTACATCACATCAATAAGAGAATGAATAAGTCATATAATATTTCAATAGATGTAGAAAAAGTTTTTTTTTTTTAAGATTTTATTTATTTATTTGACAGAGAGAGAGAGAGTGAGAGAGGGAACACAAGCAGGGGGAGTCAGAGAGGGAGAAGCAGGCTTCCCACGGAGCAGAGAGCCTGATGCGGGGCTTGATCCCAGGACCCTGGGATCATGACCTGAGCCGAAGGCAGACACTTAACAACTGAGCCACCCAGGCACCCCTAGAAAAAGCTTTTGACAAAGTACAACACCTGTTCACGGTAAAAGCCCTCAATAAAGTAGGTTTAGAGGGAACATACCTCAACATAATAGAGGTTATATGTGAAAAACCAACAGCTAACATCATGCTCGATGATGAAAAACTGAAAGATTTTCCCCTAAGATCAGGAATGAGACAAGGATATCCACACTAAACCACTTCTATTAAAGTACTGTAAGTCCTAGCCACAGCATTCAGACAACAAAAAGAAATAAAGGGATCCAAATTGGTAAGGAAGAAGCAAAACTTTAGATATTTGCAGATGCTTTGGAACTATATTTAGAAAACCCTAAAACTCCACCAAAATATTAGAACTGATAAGTGAATTCAGTAAGGTCATAGGATACAAAATCAATATACAGAAATCCATTGCATTTCTATATACTAATAATGAATTAGCAGAAAAAAAAGAAATTATGAAGACAATCTCATTTACAATTGCACCAAAAATAATAAGATACCTAAGAATAAACTTAACACAAGGGGTGAAAGAAAACTGTAAAACATTGATGAAAGAAATTGAAGGTGACAAAAATAAATGTAAAGATATTTCACAGTCATGGATTAGGAGAACAAATACTGTAAAACGTCCATACTACCCAAAACAATCTACAGATTTAATGCAATCAGTATCAAAATCCTAAAATTTACATGTAACAGCAAAAGATCCCAAATACCCAAAGAAATCTTAGGAAAAAAGAAAAAACTGGAGGTATCACAATTCCAGACTTCAAGTTATATTACGAAGGTGTAGTAATTAAAACAGTATGGTAATAGCACAAAAAATAGACATGTAGATCAATGGAGCAGAATAGAGAGCCCACAAATAAATCCATGATTATATGGTCAAGTAATCTTTAACAAAGGAAGCAATGATATGCAATGGGGAAAAGTCTCTTTAATAAACAGTGTTGGGGAAACTGGACCACTTTCTTATACCATACACAAAAATGAACTCAAAATGGATTAAATACCTAAATGTAAGACCTGAAACCATAAAAATCCTAGAGGAGAGCACAGACAGTAATTTCTCTGACACCAGCAGTTGCAACATTTTTCTAGATATGTCTCCTGAGTCAAGAGAAGCAAAAGCAAAAGTAAAACTATGGGGACTACATCAAAATTAATAGTTTCTATACAGAAAAGAGAACAATCCACAAAACAGAAAGTTTATTGGATGGGAGAAATATTTGCACCAGACATATCCAATAAGGGGTTAGTATCCAAAATATATAAAGAACTTACACAATTCAATAATAAACCCCCAAATAATCCAATTAAAAAATAAGAAGACATGAATAGACCTTTCTCCAAAGAAGACTATAGATGGCCAACTGACATATGAAAAAATCTTCAACATCACTCATGATCAGAGAAATGCAAATTACAACAATGAGATATCACCTCACACCTGTCAGAATGGCTAAAATAAAAAACCCAAGAAACCACAGTGTTGGCAAGGATGTGGAGAAAAAGGAACCCTCATGCACTCTTGGTGGAAATGCAAACTGGTGCAGCCACCATGGAAAACAGTCTGGAGGTTTCTCAAAAAATTAAAGATAGAATTATCTATGATCCAATAAGTCTACTACTGGGTATTTACCCAAAGAATATGAAAACACAAATTCAAAAAATATATGCACCTTATGTTTATAGCAACATTATTTACAGTAGCCAAGATATGGAAGTAGCCCACATATCATCCATTGACAGATGAATGGATAAAGATGTGGTATATATACAATGGAATATTATTTAGTAAATATTACTCGTAAAAAAGAATCTTGTCATTTCCAACAACATGGATGTGTCTAGAGTATAATATTAAATGTAATAAGTCAGTCAGAGAAAGAAATATACCATATGATTTCACTCATATGTGGGATTTAAGAAACAAAACAAGTGAACAAGGGAAAAAAGACAAAGAACAGACTCCTAAATATAGAGAACAAACTTATGGGTACCAGAGAGGAGGTGGGTGGAAGGGTGAGTGAAATATGTAAAGGGTATATTGATTGTGGTGAGCACTGAGTGATGTATAGGAAAACACACACACACACACACACACACACATACACACACATACACACACACACACACACACACACACACACACACACACACACGATAGAGCAGACAGAGAAGGCTAGGAGAGATGGAGACATCGTAAAAACAGGAACCCCACCCCTGATGTGGCAGCCTACAATAAGGAGGGATATTACTGAGGGGTTCTTGTGCCGACTCACCTGCCATGGGGCATAGCAAAACAAGACAACAGTGGTTTGGGGACTGGGGATGATTGTGGAGTAGGAGGGTCCTGAGCTCATCTGCTCGTATGGACATACTGAGACAACAGCTACATATAGTGCAACTCACAGTGAAAACAACCTAAAGATTAGCAGAAAAATTCTTCCATCACTAAAGACATAAAGAAGCCACATCAGAAGGGTCAGAAGAGGAGAGATGGTGGTTGAGAACCAAACTCTGGCAGAGCAACCCACAAGCAAGAGGGATATTGCAGGCACATAGGTCATCCCTGAGGTGCAAGGGGATCAAGTCCCACATCAGGCATCCTCAGCCATGGGAACCTGCACTGGGCAGATGAGACCCCATAACATCTGGCTTTGAAAATCAGTGTGGCTTAACTCTGGGAGAGCCAGAGAGCTACAGGAAACCAAGACTCTGCTCTTAAAGTGCCAGTGCACTACATCACTCATTCCGAGACCAAACACAGAGGAAGCAGTTTGAAATGCACCTACATTATACATGAGGGAGATCTAGTGACTAATTTTAGGGCATGTGGTGGAAGAGCAAAAATTAGGAGTTTTCTCTGGAAATGGAAGTGCTGGTAGGTGCCATTTTTCCCATGCTCCTTCAGCCTAGCTAACACCACTCAACCTGCCCTACAGACCCCTCCAAAGCAGCTCCTGCCCTGCTACCCCTGGTGGGCAGCCTCAGATGGGAGTGGCATCACCCCAAAGCAAATATCACCTGCCACATCTGTCAGGCAGTCCCAGCTGGGTTGGCAAGCCTCCATAGTGATTCCCAGCCCTTGAGAGAAGGAGAGCCAGCTTCACCCAGCAGCACACCTGCAGTAGCTACAGCAAGACCTCTCAGCTATTGATGAGACAGCTGCACTGGGAGCTAACTTCTCTGACCCACCAGCAAGTCCAAAGGAGCTACAGCAAGGCCTCTCCGCCAACTGCTCTAGGGGCCAGCACTATCAACCACTACACCCAAGGAAGCTATGGTCAATTATTCCAGGCAGCAGAGCTGAAGACCATCCCCACCCACCAGCATACCCCCAGCAGCTACAGCTTTCCCTGCCGGTTGGCCATATTGGGGTGCAAGCTCCACCCACTAGTATGCCTTCAGGAGTCATGGCTGGTCATACAGACAGCCCCACCCACCAGTGCACTGGTCCCAGTCATAACAAAAGGGCCCGTGAAGCCCATGCAGGAGGCACTCTTAGATCACCTGAATCTGATGATCAGGAGGGATTATGCTACTGGGTCCCACAGGACACCTTCTTCATAAGGACCACTGCTTTCAAGACTAGGAAAAGTAGCTTTACCAACCTAATACATAAAAACAAACACAAATTTTGACAAAATGAAAAGAGAACCATATGTTCCAAATCAAACAAGATAAAATCTCAGAAAAAAACTAAATGAAACAGAGATAAGCAATCACCCTAAAATAGTTCAAAGCAATGGTCAAGATTCTCACCAGACTTGAGAGAAAAATGGATGAACTCAGTGAGAACTTAAAAAAGAGAGAAAGATAGAAATATAAAAAAGAACAAATCAAATCCAAAGAATACAGTAAGCGAAATGAAAAATACATTAGAGAGGATAAATAGCAGATTAGACAATACAGAAGAAAAGAATCAGTGATCTGAAAAAGAGGGTAGTGGAAAGCAACCAAACAACAACAAAAAGAAGAAAGAATTTAAAAAATAAGGATAGATTAAAGGATCGCTAGGACAAGTGTACTAATATTCTCATTATTGGGGTCCCAGAAGGAGAAAAGAGAAAGGATCAGAAAACTTATTTGACTGGAAATAATGCCTGGAAACGTCCCTCGCCTGGACCAAAAAACCAGATGTTCAGGACAAAGAATCACAGAGATCCCCAAACAAGAAAACCCCAAGGAGATCCACACCAATACACATAATAAAGTGTCAAAAATTAAAGATAAGGAAAGAATCTTGAACAGCAAATAGTTACATACAAAGGATACCCTGTAAATCCCATCAGCTGATTTTTGAGAAACTTTGCAGGCCAGAAGAGAGTGGCATAATATAATCCAAGTGCTGAAAGGAAAAACCTACAACAAAGAAAACTCTACCTGGCAAGATTATCATTCAGAATTGAAAGAAAGATAAAGAGTTTCTCAGACAAATGAAAGTTAAAAAAAGTTCATTACTATTAAACCAGCCTCATAAAAATTTTAAAGTGACTTCTTTAAGCAGAAAACGAAAGGCCATGACTAGAAGTAAAAAATTATGAAAGGAAAATATTTCAGTTATAAAAGCAAACATATAGTAAAGATAGTAGATCACTTACAAAGCTAGTATGAACATAAATTGACAAAAGTAGTAAAATCAATTAACTAAAAATTTAGTTAATGGATACACCAAATGAAAGCATGTAAAATAGGACATCACAAACATTAAATATGGAGAAAGAGGAATAAAAATGTAATGCTTTCAGGATGCATTTGAACTTAAGTAACTATCAACCTAATATAGACTGCTATATACATAGAATTTTCCCTAGGAAACTCATGGTAACCACAAAACAAAACTATACCAGACACAGAAAAAAGAGAAAACATCCAAGTAGAACCACTAAAGAAAGTCACCAATCACAAGGGCAGAAAGCAAGAGAAGCAGAAAGGAACAGAAAACTACAAAACAATCAGAAAACAAGTAACAAAATGGCAATAAGCACATACCTGTCAATAATTACTTTAAATAGTCTAAATGCTCCAATTGAAAGACATAGGGTGACCAAATGAATAAAAAAAAAATTTATTTTCATGCTATTTACAAGAGATTCACTTCAGACATAAAGACACATACAGACTTAAACTAAAGGCATGGGAAAAAAAATACATTTCATGCAAATGGAAGCAAAAAAAAAAAAAGCTTGGGTAGCAATATTTATATCAAACAAAACAGACTTTAAAACAAAGACTATAACAAGTGATAAAGAAAAACATTACATAATGATAAAGGGACCAATCCAACAAGAGGACACAACAATTGTAATATTTATGCACCCAAAGTGGAAGCACTTAATTATATAAAGCAAATATTAACAGACATAAAGGGAGGAATTGACAGTAATGCAATAATGGTAAGGAATTGTAACACACCACTTACATCAATGGATACGTCATCCAGACAGAAAATCAGTGAGGAAAGTGTGGCTTTAAATGACACATTAGACCGCATAGACTTAACAAACATATATTGAACATTCCACTCCAAAACAGAACACACATTCTTTTCAAGTGTACATGGAACATTCTCCAAGATAGATCACATTAGGCCACAAAATGAGTCTCAGTAAATTTAAGATTAAAATCATTTCAAGCATCTTTTCTGATCACACAATATAAAACAAGAAATCAATTACAAGAAGGAAACTGGAAAAAAACACATAGAGAGGTTAAAAAACTTGCTATCAAATACCAATGGGTCAACAAAGAAATCAAGGAGGAAATGAAAAAAAACAACAACAACAACAACAACAACCTCAAGACAAACATGGAAAAAAGAAAAACAGTTCAAAATCTTTGGGATGTAGCAAAAACAGTTCTATAAGAGAAGTTTATAACAATACAGGTTGACCTAAAGAAACAAGAAAACTCTCAAATAAACGACCTAAAGTTACACCTAAAGGAATTAGAAAAAAAAAAATTACGAAAACCCGAAGTTAATAAGAGAAAGACATAAAAAATACAAGAGTGGAAATAAAATAGAAACTGTAAAACAATAGAAAAGATCGGTGAAACAAAGATCTTGTGTGAAAATAAAAAAATTGAAAAACCTTTAGCCAGACTCATCAAGAAAAAAGAAAAAAAAAGAAAAAAAGAGAAAGTACTCAAATAAATAAAATCAGAAATGGAAGGGGAGAAGTTACTACTGACAGCACAAAAATGCAAAGGATTATAAGAGACTACTAAGAAGAACTATATGTTTTATAACTTATCAGAAATGGATACATTCCTAAAAACATACAACCTTACAAACGAAATCAGGATTAGAGAATCCGAACAGACTCCTTATTAGTAACAACATTGGGTCATTAATCAAAAAACTCCCAGCAAACAAAAGTCCAGGACCAGATGACTTCACAGCTGCATTCAACCAAATACATAAAGAATTAATACCTATACTTCTCAAACTATTCTAAAACATAGAAGAGGAAGGAAATCTTCCAAATTAATCTTATGAGGCCAAATTACCCTGATACTAAAGTCACACGAGGACATCACAAGGGAAGAAAATTACATGTTAATATCCTGAACACTATTAAATGTAAAAATCCTCAATAAAGGGGGAGGAGCAAAATGGCGGAGGAGTAAGAGACCTAAATATCATCAGGTCTCAGGAGTTCAGCCAGATAGTTATCAAACCATTCTGAACACCTACAAACTCAACAGGAGATTGAAGAGAAGTGCAGCAATTCTAGGAAGAGCAAATCGACCACTTACTGGAAAGTAGGACATGCGGAGAAGTGAATCCGAGGCGAGACCACAGCAGGAGGGGCCAGCTCCCGGCAAGCGGTAGAGCAGCATAACACAAAATTGGAACTTTTAGAAGTGTTCTTCACTGAGGGATGTTGCTCCAGAGGCTAAGCGGGGGTCGTAGCCCTCGTGGGGACAGTGTGGTCTCAGGACCTGCGGGGTCACAAAAAGACCAGGGGTGTCTGAGTGTGGCAGAGCTCCCAGGTATCAGAGCAGGGAAGCCAGCTGCAAAGACAGAGCTGAGGAGTGGGCTCTCAGTTCGGGGTTACCTTAAACCATGATCCAAGGCACAGTTGGGCCACTACTCTTTGAGCAGGGACCCCATAAGTGGCAGATCTGGGGAGACAGCCCTTCCTCCACCGGGAGGAGTGGCGTGGGAGCGCACTGCAGGAATCTGTGGGGTTTGGAGACTCCAAATGGGGCTGCGTGCCAGAGATAGAAATGCTCAGTCACAGGCTGGGTGAGCACAGAGTGCAGCTGGAGACCAGGGAAATGGGAGGGATTGACTGCTTTTCTCTAAGGGTACACTGAGGAGTGGGGTCCTGAGCTCTCAGTTCCTATGGGGCTGGAGATTGGGAGGCTGCCATCTTCATTCTCCTCCTCCAAAGTTGTATGGAAAGCATTCAGGGAACAAAAGCTCCCAAGAGCAAAACTGAGCAGATTACATAGCCTGGCCCTGGCAAGGGAAGTGCAATTCTGCCTCATGCAAAGACATTTGAGAATCACAGCAACAGGCCCCTCCCCCCAAAGATTAGCAAGAACACCCAGCCAAGACCAAGTTCACCGATCAACGAGAACTGCGTAACTCCAGAGCTAGGGGAAAGCAACACAGAATTCATGACTTTTTCCCCATGATTCTTTAGTCTTTCAAAGTTAAATTTTTTTAATTTTATTTTTTTCTTATTCTATTTTTAAAATTTTCCCTGTTTCCTATTTTAACATTATCGAACTATTTTATCAATACCTTTTTAAAAATCTTTTTAAATTTTTGTTGTTGTAGTCATATTCTATCCCTTCATTGTATTTAACCTTATTTTTTATATACATATAGGTTTCTCTTTCTTTAGAATTTTGGGAGGTAGTTTCTTCAAACAGACCAAAATACACCCAAAATCAAGTGTGTGTGTTGCTCAGTTCTATTCGCCAGTCTAATTATATGTATATATTTTCTTTCTTTCCTCCTTCTCCCCCCGGTTTTGGGTCTCTTCTGATTTGGTTAGTGTATATATTTCTGGGGTCATTGCTAGCCTTTTAGTATTTTGTTCTCTCATCTGTTCTTATCTGGATAAAATGACAAGGTGGAAAAACTCACCTCAAAAAAAAAGAACAAGAGGCAGCACCAATGGCTAGGGACCTAATCAATATGGACATTAGTAATATGAGTAATATGAGAGTTCAGTAATGTAATGAGAGTTCAGTATGAACTCTCATTATGAGAGTAATGTAATGAGAGTTCAGTAATAGTAATATGAGAGTTCAGAATGATGATTATCAAGTTGCTAGCTGGAAGCATGGAAGATACTAGAGAATCCCTTTCTGGAGAAATAAAATCCCTTTTGGGAGAAATAAAAGAACTAAAATCTAACCAAGTTGAAATCAAAAAAGCTCTTAATGAGGTACAATAAAAAATGGAGGCTCTTACTGCTAGGATAAATGAGGCAGAAGAGAGAATTAGTGATGTAGAAGACCAGATAATGGAGAATAAAGAAGCTGAGAAAAAAAGAGACAAACAACTACTGGACCAGAAGGGGAGAATTTGAGAGATAAGTGATACCGTAAGATGAAACAAGATTAGAATAATTGGGATCCCAGAAGAAGAAGAAGGAAAGGGGGGGCAGAAGGTATACTGGAGCACAGTATAGCAGAGAATTTCCCTAATTTGGTGAAAGGAACAAGCATTGAAGTCCAGGAGGCACAGAGAACTCCCCTCAAAATCAATAAAAATAGGTCCACACCCCATCATCTAATAATAAAACTTACAAGTCTCAGTGACAAAGAGAAAATTCTGAAAGCAGCTTGGGACAAAAGGTCTGTAACGTACAATGGTAGAAATATTAGATTGGCAGCAGACATATCCACGGAGACCTGGCAGGCCAGAAAGGACTGGCATGATATATTCAGAGCACTAAATGAGAAAAATATGCAGCCAAGAATACTATATCCAGCTAAGCTGTCATTGAAAATAGGAGAGATAAAAAGCTTCCAGGACAAACAAAAACTAAAAGAATTTGCAAACACCAAAACCAGCCCTATAGGAAATATTGAAAGGGGTCCTCTAAGCAAAGAGAGAGACTAAAAGTAATAGACCAGGAAGGAACAGAGACAATATACAGTAACAATTACCTTACAGGCAATACAATGGCACTAAATTCATGTCTTTCAATAGTTACCCTGAATGTAAATGGGCTAAATGCCCCAATCAAAAGACACAGGGTTTCAGAATGGATAAAAAAAAACAAGACCCATTGATATGCTGTCTACAAGAAACTCATTTTAGATGCAAAGACACCTCCAGATTTAGAGTGAGGGGGTGGAAAACAGTTTACCATGCTAATGAACATCAAAAAAAAGCTGGGGTGCCAATCCTTATATCAGATAAATTAGATTTTAAGCCAAAGACTCTGATAAGAGATGAGGAAGGACACTATATCATACTTAAAGGGTTTGTCCAACAAGAAGATCTAACATTTTAAGTATCTATGCCCCTAACATGGGAGTAGCCAATTATATAAACCAATTAATAACAAAATCAAAGAAACATATTGACAATAATACAATAATAGTAGGGGACTTTAACACCTCCTTCACTGAAGTGGACAGATCATCTAAGCAAAAGATCAACAAGGAAATAAAGGCTTTAAATTGACATACTGGACCAGATGGACATCACAGATATATTCAGAACATTCCATCC
>JAPYYM010000280.1:0-14893 GCA_028534135.1 Potos flavus
CAGTTCTGTAGTGTTAAATCCGTTCATAATATTGCGTGGCCAGCACTCTCCATCCATCTCCGTAGTTATCTGGTTTGTGTTGCACAACAGCTATTTAAAGCAGATTATTGTTGTCAGAAACAGGGGCCCGGAGAGTGCAAGCAACTTGCCCAAAGTCATACCCTAAGCCTGGTGCTTATCTTGCAATGATGACTTTGAGTGACAGTGGCAGGCTTGGTTTCCCAGAGGCTTGTGTGGGAACCTGTGAGGTGGTCAGGCTTCCTGAGGTAGGGACTTGATGGGATGACCCCGGAGTGCTGTTCTAGAATCGATTCTGTGGGTCAGGGTAGGGGGAACTCACTCCTGTATATCTAGGACCCACCTTTCCTCAGAGCAAAAACTCTTCGTCTTATTAAAGACTTCATTTATTTATTTGGGAGAGAGTGTGTGCACATGCAGGGGGAGGGATAGAGGGAGAAGCAGACTCCTTGCTGAACGGGGAGCCCGAGGTGGGGCTCGATCCCAGGACCCTGAGATCGTGACCTGAGCTGAAGTCAGACACTTAACCTACTGAGCCGCCTAGGCGGCCCAGAGCAAAAATTATTTAAAACCCACTTCTGCCCTCGGGAGATGCCCTTCCCCTGCCTGACTTGCCTGGTTTATCATCCAAGCTTAGACTACATACAATAATTAAAAACACTCCAAAACTTTTTTATCCTGCAGGAGATGAGCAACAATCTACATATGCAAATAAATGGCATGCCAGCCTCCATGAATATTAATTTGGAAAGAGAGTCTGAGGCCCTAAATACAGTCAAAACCAACAATGTGGCATTTTGTAACTCCTCCCTGCTCGCTCAATCGTGGCCTTATTATATTTTAAGTTTCCCCTGCTCCCAGCTGGCCTCCCTTCTGAGACTCTCGAGGTTACCAGGGGGATGCGAGTGTCCCCCATTGGCAGGCCAGAGGCCTGGAGTGATAGGTGAGTTCTGACCCTGGAGCTGTGTCTGACCCTGCCCTTCCCTGGTGGAGGTCCAGGCATTAGCAGTGAGTCCCCAAGGCCTGGGAACAGTGCTGGGAAACACTGTGGGACAGCTGTCAGCCTCATAACTCTTGTGCTATTAGGGAAGACTTGGGAATCTGCTTGTCCTACCTCTCACAGGCAAATCAGGAAACAGACCCTGGGATGGGAGGAGTAGGGGACAGTGGCTTGCCGAAGGTGACACACTGACTTAATGGCAGGAAGCAAGAAATCTTACTCATTCTTGCCCTGAAAAGCACATTTCTTTTTGAGTCTGTGTTTGTAGGAAGGGGTGGGCAGGGTGGCATTTAAAGTTTGTATACTTTAGAGGAGAGAGTCATTTTTCTAGTGTGAAAGTTCTTTCAGAGACAGGCAGCTACTGAAAATCCAGTCTTGGATCCCGTTTGGGTTGAAAGAAGTGATTTCCTTCCACCCCCAGTAGATTTCCGGAATGAGTATGAGGTTGCATCATGGAGCATATCCCCGCAGGAGTGATGGAAGGGTGGGAGTGTCTCTGAGGGAGCCGGGTGGGGTTCAGGACTGGCTGGGGAGGACCCAGAGGTGGCGGGGTGTGTGTGTGTGTGTGTGGAATGGACACTGATTTCTGTGTCCCACTGTCCAGGCTCCCCTGGGTGGGAGGGGAAGAGTGTCCCAGCATCAGGGTATTATGGGAAGCTGCGTCCTGCTGTTTACTGGGCCCATCAGTCCACCTTTGGGACTCTTTTTCCTTGTCAGTAAATATTGAGATAATCACCCCCACTTTTTTTTTTTTTTTTGAGAGAGAGAGAGAGCATGAGTGGCGGGCCAGAGGGAAAGGGAGAGAGAATTCTAAGCAGGCTTCACACTCAGCACGGAGCCCGACGTGGGGCTCGATCTCACGACCCTGAGATCATGATCTCAGCAGAAATCAAGAGTCAGCCGCTTAACCCGGGTGCCCCCACCCCCACTTCTTAATGTTGCTTCCTAAAGATTAAATAAGGACTTAAAATTCCCTCCTCCTGCCTGGCACAAAGTGGGAATTCGGTACGTCTAGATTCTTTCTTTTCCAGATGGATTTGTCTGCCTGGCTGCACGGGGTCAGGATGGATTTGTGCGCGTCCGCGCTCGGGTGGGGGGCTCTGTGTCCGCGTTGCTGTGTTTCTGTGTTTGTGTGCACGTGTGTCTGCTTTTTCACCCACGTGTTTGTGTTTGAGTGCGGGGTGGAGCGGGTGAGTGTGTGTGTGAGTCTGCATGCCTTTGTGTGTGTCAGTGTGTGTGTGTCAGCATTTCTGTGGCTGTGTGTGTTTCTGTGAGCATGTGTGCTTGTGTTTTGACCGTGGTTGTGTGTGTGACGATGTGCACGGGTGTGCATGTAGTGCAGGGCTGTTGGGACAGGAAGGGCTCAGTGTACCCTACGGAGAGCTCTCCCCCAAGCACTCCCTGGGTCCCTGACTTCTGGCCCCAGGCGGCTTCCTAAGCGCCCTCCGCGAGCTTCCCTCTACCTCCCTCTAGAGGCACCCTGGCGCCTCGGCTGGCCTGCTCTCTAGCTCATTTGCATTCACGTTTGCATATCACATGCATATCATTTGCATTGTCTTCGTAGACTCTGTTCTCGGTTCTGCAGTTTTCAAGGTAAAATGTAGTTGCTGTTCTTGAAGGTCATTATGTTAAGAATTGCGGCGTTTTCTCTTACTCTTTTTGGTCCAGAATTCTGTCTCAGAATTGGGGGCCCCAGGGAGGATGGAAGCCCCAGAAACCCGTTTTTCCCTCCCTCTGCAAGGGGGACCGGTTCAGTGGGTACATTGCGAGGTGCATTTCCGGGGAGAAGACTTTCTTATTCCGTGGGTGGTTGCTTCTGACCAGAGGCAGTGATGTCAGGCATACCACGGACAGATACAGCCTGACTTGTGCCCTGGTGCCTGCTTCTCAGGCTCCCTCTGACTTATCCTTTGGGGGTGGGGGTGGAAAGGAAGGGCCACCTTGGGTTTTCAGCACCGTATACCCTATGCTGCCTGGAGGTGGACTGGGAGGCCAGGGCTGGGTGGGAGACCAAGGAGCAAAACATGTCTTTTCAAACACCTGATGCACGATTAATGGTATCTCTAATGCAGAAGAAACCGCCAACCCAAAAAGCTTCCCCAGTGGAGCTGTGCTCCTAAAGTGTCTTCCATATGGGCCATCACTTGACATTCCTTCCTTTAGATACCGGTTTGAGTCCTGGCTGCATGGTTTTGGGCAACTTACCTACAAGTTATAGGTTGTCTGAGAGCCTTTTCTCTCATCTGTAAAAGGGGACTAATACTAGTACTTAATACTAATAATGGTGCCTGGGGTTATTATGAAGATTAAATGAACAATGAAGATAAAAGGGTTTAGCTTAGTGCCTCGAACGTAATAAAGACTGAGTGAATGTTAGCATCTCCAGTCCCCATGGGCTCCATTAGAAAACAAAGGTTCTAGAGAATGTCTTTTACACTCTAGTATAAATTGCTCATCAGCTGTTCTTTAGACTAGCCACAGGCGATAAAGGGCAGGCTTGAATCCCTTCAGTGCTTTTAGGAAGTCAAGTCCTAAGGACACATGGGTGAAAACATCTGCAGTCTCTAGTCTGGGCCTCCAAGGATCCAGGTCCCCACAATCCCCTGATCAAAGGGTCAGCGATATCTGGTTTTCTTCTCAAAGTCAAGTCATTTGTCTTCTCTTGTATGTCTTTACTCTAAGCGAGGCCCTGCTGGACATCAGGGGCCATCCATGGCTGAGCAGATCTGGGGCTCCCCAGAAAACAGAGTTTGAGGCAAAACTTGGTGCCAGTGCTATACGGGGGAGTGGGTACGTAGGGGAGCAGTTTCGGGGTGAGGAGAGTGTGGGGAAAGGGACAGAGAGATAAGGAAGGAAGAAAAGCAAATGTCAGCTGGCCACAGCTCCAGGAGGAAAGCAAGCTGGTTGCTTGGACAGGAGGGATGTGTGTGGAGCCCAAGTGGGGCCGCTGTGACTCAGGAGAGTTTGAGGGCGGGAGGGAGAATTTATCTGCCAGCGTCTTGGTTTTCCCCCCACGTCACTTCTGGTCCTCCCCCATGGGTAGCCGCCTGAGAAGCCAGTCCCATGCCATGTGGCATGGCACGCGGCTGAGTCAGAAGTGGTGTGAACCGCCAGCAACTCCGTGAGTCCTGCGGGTCGAACCTGGGCGCTGGAGCCGCTCCTGACCCCCGAGGAGGCCGAGACAGCCCGTCATGGTCGATGAGACCAGGCGGGAGTGGTGGCGGTGGCCTGGCTCACCGCAGAGAAGGCGGAAGGTCCAGGAGGCAGGTGGGACCGAGCAGATCTGGGAAGGCACCTAAACGGGGTCTGATCCAGCCGCTGTTAGCCAATTAATTAGTCCACTGTGAGGGCCAGGTTCTGGAGTCTGGACGTTTCCCTGCAGGCAGTGGGGAGCCACCGGCCTTCAGGAGCAGGCGAGACACCGGCTCAGCTAGGACAGGGTATGTTAGCCTGCTTGGGCTGCCGTAACAAGCTACTGTAGCCTGGCTGGCCGAAACGACAGAGTCATTTTCTCTCAGTTCTGGAGGCTGAAAGTTCAAGATCGAGATTCGGGCCGATTTGGTTTCTGGGGCTTTCTTCCTGGCTAGCAGATGGCTACCTTCTCGCCGTGTGCTCACATGGCCTTTCCTGGGTCCGTGCTCCATCTCAGGGAGGGAGGGAGATGCAGAATGAGAGAGAGAGAGAGGGAGAGAGAGGAGGGCTCACGAGTTCGTGCGGGTGTCTCTTATAAGGATGCTAATCCTATCAGAGCAGCACCTCACCCTATGACCTCCTTTGACCTTAGCTACTTTCTTAATCCAAATCCAGCCACAGTGGGGGTTAGGGCTTCAGCATGTGAAATTGGGGGGAACACAACCCCTCAGTCCGTAACACAGGGGTTATTTGGAGAAGGTCTGTTTTCAGGTCTGCTTGTCATCGTGCACGGAGAGTCAGACGTGAGCTGTTCCCAGAAGTCCTGACTTTCCCGACTCAGGGTGGGGAACAGGAAGGGCTCAGAGATCACCGTGGGGCTTCATTCAGGGATGCTGAGACTGAGTCCCCCATAACACCCGTACAAGTCTTAATCAGAGAGGAGAATGTTCTCTTGGGGTGACGCATGGCGGTTCAGAGCACCAACTGGGTCAGGGCCAAGAGCGCCTTGGATTTGAACCCCGGCTCTGCCATTTTAAGGCTGGGTGACCTCGGGCAGGTGACGAAATGTTTATTGAACACTTGATATGTGCCTGGTTTGTTTTAGCTGGTGGGGATGGGGCAGTAAACAGTACAAGACAGACAAAACTCCGTCCCTTGGGGAGCTTCCATTCTAGCGGAGGGAGCCAGGCTAAAACCAATTAGTAGGTGACAGAACATATTTGAAGGTGACAAGCCACGTGCAGAAAAGCAGGAAAGGTGAAGGGATGGGGTGGGTGGGGGGGCAGTTTAAAATAGAGCAATTAGGGAGGGTCTCAGTAAAGAGGTGACACTGAAGTGATAGCCTGAGGGAGGTGAGGGAGTGAGCGATGCTGGTGTCTAGGGGAGCTCTCTCTGTGCTCTGTGATAGTCAGTGTATCCACCTGTACAGTGGGTTATGATAGCACCTAATGCACACAGCTGCTTGGAAGCCGAAGCGAGTTCATCCATGCAGTGGGCTTCGACTTGGCCCGGCGTAAGCTGTCATTGCCGCCTGTCCTGAACGTCCCCGCTGCTCCGGTGGGAGCCCGTCCCTGCTGCCTCTGGGAGGCACGCCTGGGCACCAGACGACAGGGGTTCTGGTGGCCTTCATCTCTTCAGGGGTGGGAGCGGCTCTCCTCCAGCTCTCCCTATCTCCTCATTAAAAGGGGACCCACAAGCCTGCAGTTTGAGAAGCAACACATGCATTTTCTTTCTACTGGAGCATCTCACTCCCAGAGGGAATTGCAGAAGAGCCGTTAGCAAAAATCCAGGCTTGGGAAGCGGCTTTGAGGCTTTCTCTGGAGTATCTGCAGACCGAGCTGGACAGGTGTTTCTAGCCTGGTGCAGGGCCGGGCTGAGGGGGTGGGGGTCGTCCGCCTGGGTCTGGTGTCTGTGGGTCCAGACACCCACAGCAGGTGGGACCTGGGTCCTCCTCTGCTTCCCCCTTCTTTGCCGTGTGGCTGTGCGGCTCTCATCAGCAGGCACCGAGAGTCCCACCAGCTGTTGGGACACCATTATTTACAATTGCAGAGACTTTCGTGGCTGTAATTTACCACCACCGCCAAGCCCTGGGACCTAAATCCCAATAGCCCTCAGTATAGATATTGCATCTAATCAATCCTCTATACCATGCAAATACATCCTATAGGCTACTGATGTCTTTTCCTTTCAAACACTTAATACATAATTAATGATACGTCTAATGCCACAGAAGACACCTACCCAAGAAGCTTCCTGCTATAATTCATACCCACCCAGACAAAAAGATCAGTTCAGCGGTTCACTTATCATTCAGGAGTGTGCCTCTCCCTGCCGTCCCTGGGAAGGGGCCACAAAGTGGCCAGCCTGCCCTCCAGACAGCATTGAGCCATGCAGGGTGACCGCTGTGTGTGGCAGGGTGTGAGGTGCCGGCTTCTTTAAGGATTGTCTCACTGAGTTCTCACAAACCGCCCTGTGAGGGAGGTCCTCCTGTTAGCCCACTGTCCAGATGAGGAGACTGAGGCTGGAGAGGTGATGTAATCCAGAGCCAGACTTGGGTCTCTCTGCAGGCGAGCTTGGAGTTCCAGCCTTGAACTGTGAGTTGTGTACTGGGGTAAATGGCTTAGCTGCTCCTTGCTCAGGAGCCCTCGAACCTTCTCCATCTTTTGCCTGTCATGGCCTTCCTCCTCCCTTATGGTCCCTCCCTGGTCCACCCTCCCCACGGCAGGCAGAAGGATCTTTCTAAGGTGCAAACTGGACCATGTCCCTGTCCTGTCGGGAAACCTTTAATGGTTCCTCATTGCCCTTGGGATAAAGTCAAAATTCATTAGCCCAGCAGTCGAGGCCCCACTGCCTCCCTGGATCCGGTCGCTCTACTCCTCCTCTTCCCTAGAACATGCCATGCTGCTCCACACCTCCACGCCTTGGCTCGTGCTGTTTTCCCTGTGACTTTCCCTCGTGCTTCCCTGTGACTCTTACTCATCCTTCACAATTCAGCTCAGACACTGCCTCCTCCGGGAAGCCTTCCCTGATTTCCCCTCCCTCCTTTGGGCTAAGTGACCTGTGTTTCTGCTTCCCTGACACTCTGCTTATGATAGTCTTATAACTTTACAACTAAGGTGAGAGCCTCAGGAGAAGGGACCTGGTCAGGCAAAGACCCAGTACCCACTGCCATTCCTGGCATATTGTCAGGCTACAGATATGTTTTCTACTTAACTGGGACTGTGAGGTCTGGGAGTCTCGGCAGGTGGCCTGAAGACCCATCCAGGGTTTTGCTAAGAGGATCCTGGCTCTGTTGGATTTGAAAGATCCTCAGTGTTCTGAGCAGCTGGTGGGGCCTGGGGAGTGTTGAGGTAAAGGGGTATCGAAGGGCCCTCAGAGGCTTGAGGAATGAGGATGGTCCCTGGCACTTGAGGCACCCGGATGGGTAAAGTCATTTAATAAAAGTCTCCATTTTCCCTCTCGGTCCTGTCTCTGGATTTGTTACATATTTAGGCATTTGAATTGTTAATCAGCTCCCTACTTTTTGCGCCCCTCGTCTCACATGGATAGCAAAAGGGATTTAAGGAGAGGAAAATCTTCAAACAGTAGGAGACTCTGAAATGGGTTTTAATGGAGACAGTGGTGCCTCCTGTCCTTCTGTGTGCCAAGTAGGGGTCGAGAGGTATGTGAGGACAGAGAAGAGCCCCTTATGTCTTGGCTGGGGGTGGGGTGGGGGAGGGCAATGCAATGACATCACCCGATCTTGAGCTTGAAGGTGGGAAGGGCAGAGAGGGCCTGGTTCAGGGCCAGGAAGTGTTCTGGGGCTCCCCAGTGGAGGCTCTGTGTCCTTCTGGGTAATTTCCACCTTTAATATCTCTGAGTTTTATGAACAAGGAGTAAATCAGGATCCAGCACCAACTGCTTCATGTAAAGGATTAATAAACTGGAGATTTATGGGGCAGCCGCAGAGGAAGGTGGGAGGAGTAGAGAATGAAACGAGACTTGGTTCCCAAGGGGCAGGGGCTGGCTCCAGGATCTTTCCCTCATTACGAGGTGTCCTCTGAATGCCCCTGCTCAGGTCCTGGGTCTTCTGGGCTTGAAGTCACGGTTGGGTGGCCTGGCTGGGCTTGGGCCCTGGCTTGTGTTTTCTACCTGGGATTGGATCAGGCAGGCCCAAGGTGGAGGGGACAGAACCGTGCTGGGTCTGTCTTGGTTGACGATCTCATATCTAATCTTTATTCATGTGTGTGTGTGTATATATGTATATGTATATGTATATGTGCATATATATATATATATATATTTGAATTTATTTTTAATTCTTTTTCTGATGTCCAGTCTTCAGAGTAGCATACAGATCCAAGTTCTGGGCGTAGACTCAATCTAGTTCCGAATCTAGAGCCAGAGAGATGGAAGATCATCTTCCTTTTGGCTCTGTCAGTTCGGCTGCGAGTAACAGCAAAGCATGACCTCAAAGGCTTAACCAAGAAGCAGCCAGGTCCTTTCTACCTCTCTGACTGCTTCTCCTCAGTGTGCCGGCTCATCGTCGTGCGAGTGCCTCATGGTGGTGAGGTGGCTGCCGTGGTTCCAGGCATCACACTCAGAAATGACAATATCCAGTGGAAGAAGGAGGGTGTCCATCTCTTACCGGGCATCTCCTTTTAAGAGCAAGGAAACCTTCCCCGGGAGCCCTCCAGCAGGCTTTCCTCATGGGTCACACGTTCCTTCCTAAACCAATCCCTGGCGTGATGGAAGGGATTGCCAGGATTGGCTCAAGTAATGACAGATCCCTTGGGTTCTGTTTCCCTGAGTCCTGCTGGAGAGGAGTGGGCCCCTCAGCAAAAGTGGGGCACTCTGGGAATGAAGAAGGGGGTATGGCTACTGGGCAGGCATTTACTGCAGTGACTCTGGGTAATTGCTTTTAGCTCCCCATCTGTACAGTGAGAACGGTAATAACGGTGCTTCTCTTCTAGTGTTGTAGAGGATTGAATGTGATAATGCAGGCTAAGTGCTTAGCAAGGAGCTTGGCACATAATCTGTGCAAAGTCGGAGTTTGTATTAGTAATAGCTGAGTGTCTACCCTATTTGCGTGTCAGCACCGTGTAAAATGGAGGTGGTATTGTCTCCCACGGGGTCACACCTGCCTTCGTTGACGCTAAAGGTGGTGTTACTATGGTGACAGCGTGAGCCTTGGAGTCAGGCGAGGGGCTTCAAGTTATCTCTGTAGTGCAGCTTCTGTGAAGTTACTTAAACTTTCTGAGCCTCAGTTTCCTCGTCTGTAAAATGACGATCCTATTGCTCACCTGGTTAGGTTGTCGGGTGGTTAAGTAAATCAGGCAGGAGGTACGGCACCTAGCTGGCACAGGGCCTGGCCCACAGCTCCCTTAATAAAACTCCCTGTCCTTCCCCAGAGACTGGAGGTGTAAGGATCAGAATCCACTCGTGGGTGACCGGGACTGGGGGCGGAGGGGGAGGGGCATAAAGGCAAATGGTTAGTCGGTGGCTCTGGGGAATGGCTGGGGTTGCTAGGGATGGTTTCTACAGCCTGGGGGCCTTGGTGTGCCCCGGCTGGCCGCCCCTGGGCCACTCTTGCCTCTCAAGACCAGCCACTGGGGGAGGTTCAGCTCTGTGGGCTTCTGACCAGGAACCGCTCACTGGGGGGCAGTTTAACGGCGTAGTTCTGAGCTGGGTCTCCAGATTCGCCCTGCCTGGGTTCAGAGCTCAGGATCACTCAAATCCCTTTCCCTCCAGGTGCCTCAGTTTGCCCATCTGCAAAATGGGCCCTAGCTCTCGGGGCTGTTGTCAGGATTGTATGTGGGTAATTACCCAGCACAGGGCTGGGCACACAGTAAGTGCTCAGTGAGGATTAGTTGCTATTTGAGGATAATAAACAGATGCATTTCAGCTTTCACAAAGCAAGT
Source organism: Potos flavus (assembly GCA_028534135.1). Classification (NCBI taxonomy): domain Eukaryota; kingdom Metazoa; phylum Chordata; class Mammalia; order Carnivora; family Procyonidae; genus Potos; species Potos flavus. The sequence continues at coordinate 10,051 of JAPYYM010000280.1, forward strand.
CATATTTTTCTCTTACTTGCTTTTCTTTGCCCAAAGCCTCACTACCAAGTGGGAGAAGGGTGGAGAGGAAGTAGTGATTAAGTGTGCGTATAGCCACCCAAAGGACTCATGAAGCTGCCAGGGAAGCTGGTGTGAGCACAGAAGGGGCCAGGGGTGGAGGATCAGCAAGGAAGGGAGAGAGGGAGAGAGAGCTTGAATCAGCAGCTCAATTCATGGCTCCGGAGAGGGTTGGAGCATCTGTTTTTGTACAATGCTCAGGGGCCACCCGTGCAGGAAAAACAAGCCCTCTGCCTCCTCCAAAATTAAGTTTCACGGCCTCTGACATAATTTGGGAACCTGGAGGGCTGGGTCCGGGGAAGGCCTCACGTGTCTCTTGGTGTTGTTGACAACTCCTGTTCTGACCTAGTCATTGTCCAGAGGCCTTAACACCCCCCATAATTGTCCCCACCTCTCTCGGCAGATTCTGTTCCATCTCCTTCTGTCTTCCGGCGGCTCACACACACCCAGCTGGGCTCATCGGCAGCACCTCCTTTCACTTGGTTTGCGATCTCTGGAAAGTCCTGCTCTGGGGACCAGTGAGGCACATAATAGGGCTCCTCTGTGCCTGTGGGTCTCTGTGCTGTAGGGAACACTAGTTCTACAGAAGGTCCTATAAAGGCTCTGACAAATCCTGCAGGAAATGGACTGGATTGCTTTGTTTAACTCTTTGTTAAACTTACTTAGCCATGGGCTCTTGGTCTTTGTAGAACTCTTTTAACACTCTGAGGAAATAGTGTTTGTTGGACCCGCTTTGGGCAACAGGGACATAGGAGAGAGAGTTCTCGACAGGGGGTGGGGATGCCACTTGTCTAGACTTAGAGGTGTGGGTCCACACAAACTGAGTGACTGAGCCTCAGTTCCTTTAGCTTGAATAAAACTCTGGTGACAATAATGCCTCTTACTTTACTGACATACTAGAGTGTTTAAAAAAAAAACTATAATAGAACATTTCAAACAGATCCCCAAGTAGAGAGAGCCTCATAATGCACCCCCGTGTCCTCCCCATCCTGCCTCACTGGTAGTTTGCCCTTCATCCTGTCTTGTTTCATCTACCCCCCGCCCCCCCCATAAGGAGGATTTTGAAGATGATAGAAAATTAAGTCTGTGAAAGTGCTTTGCAAACTTCAAAGTGCTTTACAAATGTACAACATCCATCATTACTATTGTTAGGTTTATTATTTCTTCTTCCTAAAGTTCAAAGTACTGTGTAAATGTAAGGCATTCTGTCATCATTAGTATTAATACTTATAATTTCTTATTACTGTCCAGTTACATCATCAAAAATGCCCAGTCGTGTGGATACTAAGGAACTCCGTTCGTAAGAAGCTAGACCAAGCCCTGAGGGGGTGTAAGGCTTACCCCCTCAGCCCACTGCCAGGGGGCTTGTGATCTAGCGGGGCGCTAAGATGGAAGATCCCCCCCCCCCAAAAAAAAACAGTCTCACAATACCTAGTAGCCTGGGCAGTGCCTGATGAGGGAAAAGACAGTTCTGGAACAATTCAGGGAAGGAAAGAGGCAGAAAGCTGAGGAATGTCATGCCAGAGGGTTTTGGTCATTGGAAAGATTTTCTTCTCCCTTGCAAGTTTGGGGGCTTGGCTGGTCCTGGAGGCAGCTGGAGGGACAAGGTGCCCTTTCTGGGACATAGCCACCGAAACACCCAGTGATTTGATGGCCCTGAAGGAGGACAGACGCTGGGCCTTTGTGAGAATACCAGTTTCCCTCTCTCCCAGGAGCTAAAGAGGCTGCCATCACCTCTCCCGCCGGGATGGGAGGTATGGACCACGGCCACATTCAGACACAACTTTGTGCGGATTCAAAACAAACAGAGCTTGGTAACCAACCAATGAACCAACAAACCCCAAATAGCCCCAAACTGTTAGAGGCCAGCTCATTGGCCAGTGAGTCCCCCACTTCTAACCACCTCAGTCTAGTGCCCCTGACCTGGGGTCGTTGACCTCACTGCTGCCCGCTGCCCGCCTCTCCCTGGAGTCTGGGCTCTGCTGAGGGCTCCCCTCCTTCCCCAGGGCAGAGATGTAGGGATTCAGAGTGTGCCGCCCTTGGGAGGGCCACCAAAGCTGTCATCCCTCTGAATCGTCTACGTCGAAGATGGAATTTCAGTCTTAGAGCCTAACTAATGGGAGAGCAAACAACTCTGTGGGCTGGAGCTGCATTTGGCTGACATTTTGCTTCTAAAACATGTGAAGCAGGAGAAGCTCTCACACAAAAACGTATTTCCGATTTCCTTTGCATACTTAGAAGACTGGCGACTCCAGGCCTGTATTCCTGCCTGGCACCCGCGGGGGGAGCTGAGTGGCGGCCTCCTTTCTGCTGGGTCTTGTGCCATCTGGGTTGCCAGGGCCTCTGGGAATCCTGGACCCATTCACATTCCTGGCTGGGTCCCGGGGGGGCATTTGGGTTGGGGACCTCACCGCTGAGTGCTCTGCTGTCCTGAGAAGCCACAAGGCCAGACAACCCCCAAGGCTGTTTCTGCCTGACTTTGTGTCGTTTCTGGTCATGACCATTTTGTCATCGTTCGAGAACATTCCCTTTCTGCGATGTCTTGGGGTCCTGGCAGGAAGCGGGTGGCACACTCAAGCTGGGGAAATTGAGGAGTGCTTAATAAAAGGATTGTTTACCAAGGTGTGGGCCAAGTTTAGGAAAATCGACAAAGGATATGCAGCACCCTGAGGCTAGCGGGCGTGGGGAGCAGTTAGCCTCCCTGGGCCATGGGCCCTGGGGACGGGGGTGCGGTTACTGTATAGAGAGGGCTGCCTGACAGGAACGTGGCTTTCCAGAAGGGATTCGGCCAAATCGCAGCGATCCTGGTTCTTCTTCTCCTGCTCTGCACTTCCCTTCGGGCTGCCCCATTGGCCAAACCCAAGTGGAAGCCGGAGATCATGGGAAGCTCTGGTGCCATCTATCCCAAGAGGGGCCCAGATAGAGGGGAGAAGGGTGGAAGGAAAATCTGTAGGAACAAATGGAAAATATCCCGCCTGGGCAGTGTTATACTAGGTTAACAAATCCTGTTCACTCCGCTGGCTGTGCTGGGGCATGGTTTGGTGTGTGGTGGGCAGCTGGCCAGATAATGGGGAGCAGTCCCCGTTATGGCGAGGGGAGCTATATGATTTCTGGGTGCGGAGGGGCTCCTCGCCCGCAGGCCTGTCTGATCTGGTTCCCCATCCCGTTGGGTCTGGCTCCTCTCCAGCGTGTATCTGCGTGTGCTCATGAGTGGGTGGGTGCTCCCACCACCAGGCTCCCCCTTTCTCTGGAGCTCTCTAGGCTTCCCCAAGTAGCTCTAAAAGGAAACCGAGGATAGTAAGAGGAGCGGGTGTGTCCGTCTGTGAGGGCTTCCGTGGGGATAGCCTTGCAGTAAGCCCGAGGGCACGGTAGTATCCCTTATTGACTATTATCTGAACATCCTCTGTGCCCAGCATCTTCTCAAGAGCCTTCCTACTGTATTATGATGTGAAAGGCTCCTTCACTCCGGATTATTTTCCCCACTAGTCTGCCCTGGATTTTGAGACTTTATGCAGCTCCCCAGCCTCAGAGAATGTGATAGCCTGAAGGACCTTCCCGTCCCTTCATTTGGCAGTGAGCAGACTGAGGCCCAGAGAGAGGAAGTGACTGGCCCAGGGTCACAGGGTGATTGGGGGCTAGAGCAGGAACAGGATGCCTGGACTAGCTCCTGGGCTGGGGGTCTCGTGTCTCCTCCCCGAGTACCCTGGCATGTGTTTTGGGGATACAGTCTGACAGGAAGGCAGGGGCAGTCCCAGAGGCTGGGTGGCTGGCCCAGGTGGTCTTAGGCTGGGGTGGGGATCTGGAGCATAAAAGGATTTGCTGTCTAACTGGCCCAGGGTTAGCCCTTCTTCCCTGGGTTCCTCAGGCAGAATGGGGATGAGGAGATAGGAGTCATTTAGAGCACGTCCCAACAGCAGGACCCAGACCGCGTCCATGGGATGAGCTGAGGAGGGAGGACACTGCCCTTTCTGCAGGGAGGTGTGGAGAAGCAGGGAGAGGCTCCTATCATGGCGCCAGGCTGGGCAGAGCAGGTCCCAGGCGGGTGCTGGGCATGGAGTCCTGGACGGAATTCCCGGGAGGTGGAAGGCCTGAGTCCACAGTTTCGCCCCTTGGAGACGTGATCTTGGGCATAAATCATGTGAAGTGCCGGGCTTTCGTTTCCATTGGTACCAAATGAAGAAAACAATACCTCACAGGATTGCTAGGATTTATGGATATTAATATCCAATATTAATAATGCCAAGGATAAAAGCTATCATTTATCGAGGCTTACTAAGTGGCAGGCACCGCGCTCAGCAATTTCCACACATTATCTCATTTAATCCTCACAGCGACTCTGCGAGGAAACTGAGGCTCGAGAGGCTTCGGCGGGCTAGTGGGGCAGCAGGGACGTGATGAGGTAGCATAGGAAGATTTTCTCTATAAACCGCGGAACCCTGGCATGTTTTCTGGCGACCTGAGAAAACGTATCCCACTGCTGTCAGCATTTATCTCCCGCGGGCTATGGACGTCCTTGGAACCTTCTTCCAGAATGGGGGTTTTTAGAGCTCTCTGTAGACCCGTGCGTTTTCCGCTCCTCACGCCACCTCCCTGGGAATCCTGCCTGGGTAATAATTTTCGGAAGGAGGAAAAGAGCCTGGCAAAGGGGAAAACAATCTTCTGACTTAACTGTTGGTCCTGTGCGACCTGCGCCGGCAGCCCGCCTCTAGGTACGTGTGATGTGAGAGTGTGCGTGCGCGGGTGTGAGCACGTGTGCAATGGTGTGCATGGGTGAGCGTGTGAGGGC